>CM061156.1:124852-289852 GCA_030710495.1 Labroides dimidiatus
CACCCACCTGTCCCATCCACCTGTCCCACTCACCTGTCCCACTCACCTGTCCCACCCACCTGTCCCATCCACCTGTCCCACTCACCTGTCCCACTCACCTGTCCCATCCACCTGTCCCACTCACCTGTCCCACTCACCTGTCCCACCCACCTGTTCCACTCACCTGTCCCATCCACCTGTCCCACCCACCTGTCCCACCATCCTGTCCCACCCACCTGTCCCACCCACCTGTCCCACCATCCTGTCCCACCCACCTGTCCCACTCACCTGTCCCACTCACCTGTCCCATCTACCTGTCCCACCCACCTGTCCCACCCACCTGTCCCACCCACCTGTCCCACTCACCTGTCCCATGCACCTGTTTTTTTGTGCTGAGTGGTCCAGATTAATCGGTGTTAGGTTGAGAACACTTTGAGGATAAGATAGAAGGTTAAATGTCTCATGATCAGAATAAAAACTGAAAGCATTGAAATCCATCTGAGTATGTAAGTTGACATCAACATTAGTATGTGTCGAAGCCCCTCTGATATTAGCTTGGCTGTAAAGTTTGAAGGTTTGAGAAAGTAGCATTATGCTCTGAGCTAGCTGAAGCTGTTAATAACTTAAATTATTATTTTTTAACAATATTATCAGAAACTTTGTTCAGCTTTCCATCAAAGAGTGAGAAAAGAGGTCTAAGGAGTAATGCTCCGTTCATAATTCATGTGCACACGGCTCTTCTGAGTGATCCTCTTTGTTAAGCTTTATGAGGCGGCCTCTGAGGAGCGACTCATAGCAGAGCTCAGAGCAGCATGCAGTCTGCCGCCTGATCTCTCTGCTCTGACTGAGTCCACGTCAGAGCAGTGGCGGCTGCTGGTCAGTCAAGGAGGGGAAGCTCAATTTTTTTCTGGCCTAAATCATAAATTTGTTTATTTATTTAAATGTAAATTCTACCCTGCGTTCTTTTTCAAGGAAAAGAGAGTGAATCTTTAAACACAACGCTCGTCGTTTTCAAGAAAGGTAAACTCTCTGGGATCGATAAAGCCTCCGGATCAGTCCAGAACAACTGAATGTAGAAGTTGGAAAGTCTCCGGTAGAGAGTTTTACTTCAAGATCGCTGATTGGCTCATTTCACTGTCAATCAAAAAGGGATTCAGCCTCAGAAAGATCATCCAATCATCATGCAGAAGCTGTGCGTCCAGGCCAGCCCACTGCCTCATAGACCCCCAGAGACGCTGAGCGTCCGATGGGCGGGACAAAGCCCAGCGTTTATCCAATGACCGTCCAGTTTCCACAGTGGAACAATCCACTCTACCCTACACTGTTGAAGTCTGAAGACGCTCAGCGTCCGACTGTGTTAAAGCGCTCAGACGCTGCGGGGATGAATGAGAAGGAAGTCGCACCAGTTACCTGTGATAAGTAGCTGATTCAGAACAAAAGATGAAGGTATTCTAGTGCATATTTAGGCAATGAAATGTACACACAGCAGGACATATCACCATTTTTTTGGGGGACATTTTAGGGGAAGCTGAGCTTCCCTTGCAGTCTTAGAGCAATCGCCACTGCGTCAGAGTGAATCCATGCTGATTTAATCACAGATACCTCCATTTGAGTTGCCTCTGTCATCTGTTACAGTCTGATCAATCATGAAACAAACCTGACGTTTGACACCTGATGGTATTTTTGTGTCATTTTTTCACCCTGGTGTCATTTCTCCAGAAAACTCTCTTTCAGATCTGTTTGATGCAGTGATTGACTGGTTATTCAGTGGATTCAATGCCTTGGATGACCGGCCACAGTTTACTGCCTCTGACAGATGAATCTAATTCTTTATTTATTACCAAAGAGAAGTTGCTGTCTGCCTGGTTGATTCGGTTGTCTGACTCGTCAGTTACACATGAACTCAGCTGTCAGTCTGAACCGATCCGAGCCTGTTTTTCTTTTCTTGTAATTTTTCTGAAAGTGATTTTTCAGAGTCACTGAGCAGCTCCTGACTGGCTCTGCAGTGAGTCTGTTTGATGATATGATGGCAGACTCCTGTAGTTTTGATAATATAAGTATGTTACTTTATATTTTTGGACAGTGCTTTTCAGACTGTTTGAGGGTGTGAAAACATCTTGGGTCAAAGTAAGGACTAAGGGAGGTTTAAAACTTTGGAACTAAACCAGCTTCAGACCTTCATATACTATCAAACATCTCATCAGTGGGAGTACTTTTCCTTGTCCTCTGGACTCGTGAAAGCACTTATTAAAATAAAACCTATGCCAGACTGGGAAACTTTTTGCAGAATAGTTGCTCTTGGAATGAATAATATGTTAAACAGACTCGAGAGAGTCCAAACCAGTCATAGACGAGGCTGATGAAGGCAAAACATAAGGAAATGTGTCCAAAGTGTCTCTTTGGAGTGAGCTGACTGATTTCATCAGCTTCTGTCTGTCCAAAGCAGTTAGTGTCATTTACTGACTGACACTGTTGGAGATACACAGTGATGCAGTAGTTAGTGCTGCAGCCTCACAGCAAGAAGGTCCCATGGTGTGCCTTTCTGTGTGTAGTTAGCATGTTCTCTCCGTGCATGCGTGGGTTCTCTCCGGGTACTCCACTCTACAGTCCAAAAATTTGCTCATCAGGTTAACTGTTGATTCTAAGTTGCCCGTAGGTGTGAGCGTGAAAGGTTGTCTGTCTCTGTGTCAGCACTGTGATTAGCTGGAGACCAGTCCAGGGTGAACCCGCCTCTTGCTCTAAGTCAGATGGGATAGGCTCCAGACACCCTGAGCAGGATCAGAGGGACAGAAGATGGATGGATGGAGGACACGACTGAAATGGACTCAGACAAACAGAAATGAGGGTTTCCCTCCGCTTCACTTTGTGGGCTTTCTGACCAGTTAACTCATTTTCCGTCTCACTGGCTCATTTTTGCCTTATGAAAGATTCAGTGTCTTGCTTAAGCATGTCCTCCAGATTTATGGTTCTGATATGATTAGCCATAAAACAGAATCAGCAATGTTTAGAGGAGTACCAGTACTTTATTTTTCAAAAGTGTCCCGGGTAAAATCTGATGCCACTGGCGTCAGGCTGCAGACAAATAACTGCATGACTGATCCGTCCACCAGTCCGCTTTTCTCACAGTGTGGCCTGTCTCATCCTCCTCTCTCTGGCCCTGATACAGCACAGTGGGAGCCTGGAGCTCAGAGTACATTGGCTCCAGACTGTGAGATAAATAAAAACAAGGGTTTCACTGCTTCTAGCTCTGCGGTTAACCAGCCACATCAACGACAGCTCTGTCGATGCGTCCTGAGAGCCCCTAAAAACAACATTTCAGACACCAAAAATCAAAGCAGTGTTTTCAGACTGTCACTAGACTATAAAACACACCATACTTATTAAATCACACCAACAGTAGACTGAACTTAAGTTGGGAATAAATCTTTTACTGTTTGAAAGCCTGTTCATGTCCTTCTTAGATGGAGCCACATTCATAAGCAACATTCATTTCTAGGATGAAAAATTGCCAAACTTTCTCTCCAAAAGGATTAGTGTGCATGCATCGACCGTGCAGGCTGCCTGTTACCGCTGCTCCTGTTCGTTTCTAACTTTTTTAGTTTTATTTTAGGTTTTTTTTTTTTATCCAAGTTTCTCTCTGGGATTAATTAAGTTTTTCTGATTCTGATTCAAAAACCAAACAGCTTAATTTGCCATCAACTCTTGTTTGGTGTTATTTATACTCATGTCACTAACAGGAATGTCTTTTTAAAGACAATAAATCGTTGAATGACGAAGGTCTTCAGACTTCATTCATCCTTTCCATCAAACAACTCCAGACAGGAGTCAACAATGATGATGGTGCTTTTTGTTTCATTGATTCTGGCAGTGAGGGGAAAAAGGAGTGGGAGACTGACAGAAGGATCAGGGCGGTGTCAGCAGTGATGCAGACACAGTAATGATCCATTGTAGTGATGATGGAATTGAGCCAGAAGGCAAGGCTCTCAATTTACTGATCAATCCATGTTCCAGCCTCACCTGTGGTCACGAGCTGTGGGTAGAGACCAAAAGGACGAGATGGTGAATACAATTGTTTGAAATGATCTTTCTCTGCAGGGTGTCTGGGCTCAGCCTTAGAGAGAGGGTTCAGAGCTCAGACATCCAGGAGAGGCTCAGAGTGGACCCGCTGCTCCCCCAAACCAGAGAAGCCAGATGAGGAAGCTCAAGCATCTGATGAGGAGGCTCCCGGACGCCCCCCTGGGAAGGTGTTTTGGGCATGTCCAGTTGGGAGGAGACACCAAGGCAGACCCAGGACACGATGAAGAGATCAAATCTCTGGGCTGGCCTGGGAACACTTCGGTATCCCCCCAGAGGAGCTGATGGAAGTGGCCGGGGACAAGGGACACGAGCCTTCGCTGATGATACTGCTGCCCCGTGACCCGGATAAGTGTTAGAAGATGGATGGTTACTTACAAATACTTCCACCTGTCTGTAAGGTGAGAGGACCGCCTCATGAATGAGGCCACTCTGGGGCCAGAGGGATGAAAAACTGAAGACGTGATGGCCACAGCAAAGATGAAGAAGTAGGACAAGATAATCATCAGCTGAGGTGAAGCCGTCCAGGTGACTGCAGGTTATCTTCACATCAATCAAACGGTATTTAAAGGCATCGTGAGGACGAACAATCAGCGTGGATCACAGTCAGACCTTTACTGAAATCAGAGCAGTTTTTCTGGGTAAAGCCTTCATTTCCCATGAGCACCATCACCCACTGCCATTAAGAATGTTCAAGACAACTTTTCACAGGAAGCAAAGAGACACGGGCCTCTCTCTCTCTTTCTCTCTCTCTCTTTCTCTCTGTCTCTTTTTCAGCATGTAGAGACAATAACCTGAGATGTGTCTGTGTGTGTGTGTGTGTGTGTGTGTGGTGTGTGTGTGTGTGTGTGTGTGTGTGAGTAGAGCTAAAAACTACCAGGGAAATAAGATCCACAGAAAATTGTTGTTCTTTGTTGGGTTTTTTTTTTTCAAAAAAACTTCTTTGTAACCCTAAAATATTTCTTTGTTTTCTTCTATATTCTTCTTCAAACTCTCTCTTTCTCTGTTTTCTGCATTCCATGAAGCCAAACAAAGCTGCAGCCTGGCACTGGCTTTTGAGGAGGTGTGTCAGCTGGAAAGTACCATGGGTGAAGCAGAGGGAGGGGGGTTTTACACAGGAACTCAGTGATTCTCCCTTTTTCCTTCATTTGAAGATTAATTTTATTTAGATGTATTTGAATGTTGATAATAACCCAAATGTAGACATAAGATGCATTTTTGAGTAGATAACAGTTAGAGGGTAAGTTAATTGATTCTTACAACCTGACCCCTCCCTCTTGGTAGCATCCAGTGACTATTTAAGAGGAGGCTGGAAGTCCTTTGGGGTTGAGTTGTTGAGAATGAAAGGAAACTGCTGACTGAGGGTGCGTCTCAAAGCACCAAACTGAAGTATCCTCTCTCCTCTCTCCTCTCTCCTCTCTCCTCTCTCCTCCAAGGCACCGTAAGTTCTTTCTGAGGCATCTTGTTGAAGGATGTCCCAAAGCGTTTATTGTGCTTGGAGGAGAGAGGAGAGAGGAGGGAGGAGAGAGGAGGGAGGAGAGAGGAGGGAGGAGCGATAATCGAGGAGACACGAGAGCTGCCTTTGCGGAAGTCTTTTCACTGACAGACACGCCCCCATATGGGATATCGCTCACTGATTGGACGCTGCAGCGACTGAGACTTTAAACTCTGAAACTTCTGATCGGCGGAGTTTAATGAGAGCGAAAAGACGGAGCTGAAAACAGTCAGTATCCAGAGGATGATCCTGAACCAGCTCATAAAGCTGGAGTCATCAAATCAATATAACAGAGGATCACTTAATAATGCCGCCGGAGATTCGCTGTATCGCTAGACATGGTTGTGGTATGCAGGACAGTGTTACCAAGTTAGTGTCTCTGCAGCTATATTTCCTGACTTTCAGACCCTTCTAGAGCCTTTTTTTCTAAAAAGCCTCAAATCTAGAGACTTTTCTGGAGTTTGGTGACGAAGTGAAGCATGTTTTGATCTTCAGCCGCTGCTTCTCAATGAGCTGTGGGCTCTGAGCCCCTCCCCTCTCCAAACACAGACTCCTCCGCTCACAGCAGACACTCCAAGCTGCAGCCAGAGCAGACGACTGACTGCTAATGAATCACGCTGATTTTGTTTCTCTTTCAGGTCACCTTTTGCCAGTCAAAAGCCCGAATAAAGGAGGGTTTTTATTTTATCATAAAAAACAAGAATCAACAGGAGTAAGTTCAGTAACAGTTATCAATACATTTACTGTGTATTCAGTATAAACTGACCTGTCACCTGTCTGCACCTGTTCTTTTTATGTAAGAAAACTGCTCAGAGTAGGAAAATCAGAGTAAGATGAAAAATAAAACTCAAGATTTGTACCATAACTTGGTATCGAAAAAAGTATTGTTCAGGAACCGGTATCAAAGTGAGCCCTGCATAGAACATGAAATTCTATTTCACCCTCCTGCAGTCTGTGCTCCTATCAGTATTTGATTTCAGAAATAGTTTTAATTTCCTTCCTTTTTCTGTGAAGATACCAGAGAGCGTTATTAATATTTGGTTCTGTGTCTTTCTGGAAAACAATAAATGTTTACGTTTAGGCAGCTCTGCGATCGTCACACTTTTTCTGTCACAAGCTGACCCCCCCCATCAGAGAAGGGAAAAGTTATGTGGCCCTCACAGGAAAAAGTTTCCAAAACAGAAATGGAATTTTATTCTGCTGTGTATGAAGTGAGTCATGGACTGCTCAGACTAAAATGATGTTTTGTACTTTGCGGTGAACATGTTAAATTCTGTTCTGAAATGATTCTTTTAATACGGGACCTTGTGAGTATTTGGAGCCAACCTCCAGTGGACACTTTAGGAACTGCAGCACTAATACCTTGGCTCCAGACGTTACTGCATGAGATCACCACCAGCAGCACAGCTGAAAATAGTGTTTGCTAGTGATGGTGAGATGAAGCTTCATGAGGCATCAAACCCACTTGAGCCAGTTAGCTTGAGAGAGGGTTCATCTCTCAAAGCTTCATTTGCACACCTGGTCAGGTGTATAATCACAGGCAGCTGTATCTGAACCGTGTGACGTGTGATGCATTAAATTCTGTGTCTGTTATGGTTCTTGAGAATGACGTTGAGTTACCTAAAATTGTACAAACAGATAGTTTCTCTCCATGAATTATCAATCAATCAATCAATCAATCAATCAATCTTTATTTATATAGCGCCAATTCATAACAAACGTTATCTCAAGACGCTTTCCAAGCGTTAACAGGTCTGGACCTGTAAATGGTTATAAAACTTTAATTATCACGTGTATAATGACGTATCTCTTGAATGTATTCTGTGTGTGTAAATTTTCCAAAACGGTAGTATCATCTGACATGGCATGTTGTGTAGTAATGGTTTTCTGTCACTTTTGGAAAAAGGGCATGGGCTCAAACCAGGCAGAGCACAGAGAAACTGCTTGTGAATCTAGGAGGAGGTTACTGAGTTACTGCTTTTATAACTTGGTCAATGATGTTCAGCAATGGGGAGATTTTAGTCATTTTAATTCAGAAATAACATTTCCCCAACAGTTTCAAACTACCTCCAACTATGAACACTCCAAATTTTAGGATTCAAACTATCATAACTAACCAAACTCAGAAGTGACCGCAACTCTCTATCAAAAGCCCACATTATGAATGCAATCTGCCGTAAACTCAAGGTTGACATCCTTGTTCAGATGCACCTTAGATGAACCCTTTCAAACAGGGAAGCGTGCCAGAGTTAAGACAAAGAAGGAGTAGATGGATGATGAGACCAAGAGAAGAAGTCAACACATCAACAGTTGTGCGTTTGCTTCTTTCCTGCTCTGTCTGTGGACCATCAGAACAGTGCCAGGGCTGCTTGCCAGGTTGGGTTTTATTGGGCCTCATATAATGGAGGCCGTTTGTCAGGTTTTTCTGAGTGAGTCAGACTGGCTCTTAGCTTTATTAAGCCAATGCAGCTCTGACTGTAAAGGAAATGAGAGTTCAATCAGGTTATTCATCCAGTAATTCAGACGCATGCTGGGGTGGACACTGAGACCGGCTTAGTCATGGCTGATTAGACACGAGGACAGATGTTCTGGCAGCTCTCTCCTCTCTAGGGGAAACATGCTAATGCTAAGATGCTAAGAGGTGCTGGTAGTGATAGTAATGACAGGGATTCAGCTATCGATCTGAAAGAGTAGCTCTCCAGCAGGGCAGATAATGGCTGTTTGTTGAGTGCTGTAATATTGAAAACAGATCTTGTTCAGAGTTATTTTACGCTGTTTGGTTGTCTGTATGGCATCAACTGTTTGCTGTAAACATGGAAGCTGTGTCCTGTGCAGCTTTGATTTTCTCTTTTTACTCTGCTTTTTATCTCTTAATGCTATTTCCTTCAAGCTGGGGAGCAAGACATTCCTGCAGGCTTGTGTTTCATGCACTATGGACAGATTTGAATCCATCCTGATACATGTCAGGCCAATAACAGGCTCAAACTTGGGGATGGGTGCATCACCGTGATCACAGTGCATTGTTGAGGATTCTTTATCTTAATAACAAGATTTCTGTGATTGATGCAAAATGAAGAGTATCCACAAGAATCTACATCTTAGCAACTTAACCTAACAGCTTTTAGCCACATCACACTTCTGCGTGCTGTAACTGATTGGTGGATGATGGGTTAGGGTTGACTTGAAGGTTCATGTTCTTTGCAGTCTCAGAAGTCGTCATGATGTCTTTTCCTGATCTTTTCCTGATCTCAGAGTCAAAGTGCTGAAATGAACCACAAACACTGTTTGTAATGTGATGAGCTGTTAGCACTTTTACAGTTCCTCACCTCTTTGTGGTAAACTAACCATCTTTGTCCACATCTATTCCAGGCAGTGAGAGTAAACTGTACCTGTACCAACCTGTGTTTGAGCTCTGTATAGAGCAGGAAGAGCTTGTAGTTGATAGCTTAGCTCAGCAAAAAGACTGAAGACAATGAGAAACAGCTAACCTGGATATCTGAATCCCGTTTCTTATCACTGTCCTTTTATTATTCAATCAAACCCACACGCAGTCTCAAGAGAAGAAGCTGCTGATTTCCTCTTAGAATTTGATATAGGGAGGGGTCAATATAGTCCAAATAGTTTGTGTTTGCAGACTCACTGGAAGCTTCTGTGTACCACAACTGTTTCACTCACAATCAACCTTCTCCCAGCTTGACTTAAGGCTACATATTCAGTCAGTGTGTGTAGCACAGGCTGCAGAGTCCATTAGATTAGTTTAGAAAGCTGAACACGTGTGTTATTTTTCTTTTGTTCTGTCTCATATTTGCTAACATCCACTGAGTTCACTGAGTTCATTGATTAGAGAAGGTCTGGTTGCTGACACCTCAGCAATGAGACAGTCTGTGGAAAAAGCCAAGCTACACTGCAATGCTAAGCTAATTGCCTCCTGGCTCCAGCCCTACAGGGATATGGATCTCCTCACCTATCTGCTGGCAAGATAGCAAAGTGTATTTTCCAAAGTAGGGAAGTATAATTGAAATGTGGTCAACTCCAGCAAGAGAGGGCAGAGAGGGACCACTGCAGGACAGGATGATGTGGTCCAATGATAAACAGAGCCAGCATCATCTGTAAGTGTGTCTGGTCTCGCTCGCTGCAAACAAGCAGGACTGATAAAGATCTTCCTGAGTGGAGGAAAAAAAGACACTTTAACCCCAACCCTCCAGTTGGCTTCAGATGTGAGCTGCGTATAGGAGTTATTATGGGATGTCTGAAGCATGCCCCTGCTGGAAAAACAATCTGGAATATGTCTGTAACTCTTCTACATGTCGGACTGACCTTAACTTATTCTTGATTCAACACTAAGGTCTGATTTTAAAAAGTCATCCCAGGAAAATAACAATGGCTGCTGCTGGTGCTTTGACAGTTTAGTGAAGCCCCCCCCCCCCCCCCCCCCCCCCCCCGTAAAGGGAAACTGCTCTGAGACTGAAACTGTGAAGTGGTTTATGCAGCAGTAAAATCAGTTTTTCCAGCACACAGCAGTTGAACACCTGCTGCCTCAGGGTTGTTTTGCAGCTTTGTTGATCTTTGACTGTTCAAATAGCTGGCTCTCTGACAGGTGGTCACTGAAGGCTGAAACTAACCACAGAGTATTGATATGAAACAGTATTTAGTAAAAACACTGCCTGTATGATTGAATCTGTGATACTGCAGAGATAAAAGGCTGTGAGTGTTTGTTTCCTGCTCGTAGTACACATCAAACAAACCCAACACTCTCACACACAGATGGTTTTGTCCAAGGCTGCTATTTTTAAAGATGTTATACGAGCAGAGCGATCAAGCTGCTCAGGTCTTTCTTTCTGCTCCACACACACGTTCATTGGCAGAGACTGACTCCTGGATTAAAGCTCAGAGCGCTGATGAAGCGTAGATTTGTTGTTTTTCAGTCGGCTCATCCTTCGGGCATAGTGTATCCTTGGTGTTATAGTTGGTGATGCTCCGGGGGTCGTTGGAGGTGAAGTGGCCCTGGATCTTTTTAGCATATGGGGCTTTGGCCCTCCTCTCATCTCCACCCTGAGTGCTGATGCTTCACCTGCCCTGGACGCCCTCTGCATTCACCCAGGGTCCCTGGTTCAGGTGGACAGTTATCATCCTGGAGGTTTGGTGGTGGTGACATCATCGCCGCCCTTGGAGATGAAGCCTTTACCTTACTGCACACCCACCTTTACACACAAACTGAATCTCCCTTTGTTTTTTTTCCTCTCAACATGCTCTTAGTCTCAATAGACTGCAGCCTGCGTCCTCTGGTTAAACAGGCGGGTAATTGCAACCATCGTCTGTGTGAGTGGTTCATATTTCAGCTGTGAGGCATTATGGCTGCACGGTGTGTGTGTGTGTGTGTGTGTGTGTGTGTGTGTGTGTGTGTGTGTGTGTGTGTGTTTGTTCAGTTACTTCAGCTTTTTGTTCAAAATGAATGAATGGTGAGTGTTGGTTCATTGCTATTAAAAGAGAGAGACTGCTCGACAGTGGATGACTTCAGCACGCTGTTATTCATCATGACATCAAAGTTATTGTAGAAGTAAAATGAAGCCTCTGATGCTCTTTGTTAAAACATGATCAGAAAGTAGAATGTGTGAAAGCTTTTATAAGTTTGTACCAAAAGGAAAGGAAATTCCCCCGTGTGTTGGGTCTTATTAAATAATAACTATACTTATATGACTCTGATTTTTAAAGCTACTGTGGGGACCTTAAATTTTGAAATTTGTTTGGTGCCAGCTGTGGACAAAGTGGTCTATCCAAACTGTGACACTCTGGGAATCTTAACTGAGGATGATATTAAACAGCTAACTGTACTTCAGCAATGGCTTCATGTATTTAAAATGACTTTATTGTAAATATTCAGGCTAACCTTCAGGACCTACGTATGTTAAAAACAAACGTCAGGGAGAAGGTCAGGCCAAAAAAAAGTCTGAATTTTGACCTCCTGACTTAAATCTAGGGACACAGTGTCCTTACTGACAGATGTTTGTTTCTGAAGCCCGTCACTGATGGGGGTCATTTTGGAATAACTGCTAAGAGCTAATGCTAACAGCTAACACTAACAGCTCATCAGGGTGCTCATCTGTCAAACAAACAGCCATGACCTTATATGGACCAAACTGGTCAGTTTATTCACTTCATCAATAATATCAATAACAGTACAACACCTCCTCCCCCTTCAGTGTGAGCTGAAATGATCTGTTAGTGTTAGGAGTTGGTGTTCTGCTCACAGACTCGAGTGGACACTCAGGGAACACTTCGTATTTTTAGCTTAGTGGTTGCAGTTTTCTTTAATTATACAAGTCTGACTTCTAAATGAAATCCCAGAGGAAACTCTTTAAACTTCCCTCCAGGAAAAAAGACTTGCATAGGGACCTTTAGCCAATTAATAGTTTTAAGTTTGTCAGTAAAGTAGATTGTTTTTGTGGTGACTGAAATATTCTCTGTGTGAATTTCCATGCTACCCCTGCACATGTTAAAAGTCTGGCACACAAAAAATCTCTTAAAACAAAAACTGGTGTTATTAGCTGGCTCTCTAAAGGACGGCTTCATGTGTGGATGGACATACAGAGACAGAAAACATGCAGTCAGAAATCAATGAAGGGAAGTGTTCTTTGAAATGCTGCTGAACTTAATCTCTCTACCTCTGCTTTTCAGGTGACTGCTTTCACACCATGTGGGGACAAACTAAAGGGGCATTCTACTAAACCAGGACCAGCAAGTCCAAAGGCAGGAAACGAGACAAGAATTCAGCCCTTGGAGTCTTTTGGATTAAGGAACAAATCTTTGAAGATAAAAATAAACATTTGACAGGAAAGCATCCAGAACACTTCTTTGGGGACTTCCACCCTTTGACTCTGACCTTTGACCTGTAAGCCCTCAGTATGAGCGGTCTGGTGGGGAAGCTGGACCCTCGGAGGGTACAATGGGGCGCAGCGTGGAACACGTTTACATCCCGCGTACTGAGGACCAAACCAGTGGAATCCATGTTGGATTCGGCCATGTCTGGCACCAGCTCCCATGGGACCAGGTTGGCCCGAGTTCTATCCACTGTGGACCTGGTGTCTCTGGGTGTGGGCAGCTGTGTGGGAACCGGTATGTATGTAGTTTCTGGGCTGGTTGCCAAAGAGATGGCTGGTCCGGGGGTCATTGTGTCCTTTATCATCGCTGCCGTGGCCTCCATCCTGTCAGGTGAGACTCCTTTAATCTGTCCCTTAGTGTCTCTTTCACACACACACACACACTGGACTAACTACAGGTTACACACAGTCTTATCATCATTACACTGAAGAACCCTTTAATAACTACAATTGTATAAGAGCGAAGGTATTCTAAGAGCAGGGCTATAATATGAAAGGCCCTCAGGAGATATCTCTGAGCTCCTTAAAGCTGCTTTGAAAGCCTCTCTGTTGTTAAAACATCACTGCTGAGTGTGTGTGTCTCTGCGCTATAGGAGTGTGCTATGCAGAGTTTGGTGTGCGGGTGCCTAAGACCACAGGTTCGGCCTACACATACAGCTACGTGACAGTGGGCGAATGTGTGGCCTTTTTCATCGGCTGGAATTTAATCCTGGAGTATCTGATCGGTACGGCGGCAGGGGCGTCGGCCCTCAGCAGCATGGCTGACTCGCTGGCCAATCACAGCATCAGCAACTTTATGATTTCACACATCGGGACGCTCAATGGACTGGGTGAGTGAGAGAGTTGTAAAGTTCCATTATCTGATGAAGACTGACGGCTTAAAGAAACTTTGTGCTTGTGTCGATTTAAGTGCCCCCTTGTGGACAAGAGGTACACCTTCTCTCTCTACCAGTCTTGTCTTGTACACGTTTAGGTCATATTTTCTGCTGAAAAATGCTCTTTTAACCATCACATACATCAGTAAATGTGAATCTGTGTGGAGGAAAAAGGAAAAGAGAGGCTGACTCTGCAGAGTGATCTGAAACGTTTGGTCTGTAACGTAACCCTCCTACCAGGCTGAAACTTAGAGGTTACAGCGCATGTTGGGTCCATGTCTCTTGTATACTGGCACAGAACTACAGCAGTAAATGAAGTACACATATCACCGCTGACAGACGGCTCTCACCACACCAGATTTACTCCAGGAAGGGATGTCTGTAGCTCGGCCGTGACCAGCCGCCTTAGCATCTTCAGTTTCAGATGACTTCACACGCTGTGAGTGTCTCCATGACCCCACCCTGACGGTCTCTTCCTGCAGGACAGGGTGGCAACAGTCACATGATAACTCACATGGCCAGATGTCTGTTAACACACAGGAAGTTAACGTTTCCTTTTCCTGTTGGTAGGAAACAGCTGTTTCTTTACAGCACCAGAAAAATGTGGATTTAGGTTGAAATACAGTTAAAGTGTGTAGGATCACATTAGTATCTCCACACAGGCTGGTTGAAGGAGTGGCATTGCCAAGACAAATAAAGCAAGTCTTCAAAGACCCTCTGAGAGGTTTACAGACGACATATAGGCAGAAATAAGAAGCTCTTTGAGCCCAAACATCGTAATTATTGACATTTTTCAGTTCAGTCGGGACAAGTCTCAGAAAAAAAAAAAAATATTTTCAAGCAACAAGTTACATTTGGTGGTTCGACTGTGATCTGGGAGCTCCCTGCCCTTCTGTGTGCCTCTGTGGAAGACTGAATACTGCAGACTGTCTAATATAAAGAATGTTTGTACAGTCTTATTATTCGGGTTAGGGTTAGGGTTAGGCATTGCTTCATTCCATCATGGTGATTTAAAAATGTTGTCCATGCTGAAACCATTAAATTATCTTTTTGATGAATGGTGTAGAAAACTGGACTCAAACTTTATTTTTAAACTTTGGTATAAGAATCAACTGAAAGCAAATCAAACTTATTTTTGAAGATTTTTTGTCCCGGTTGACGTTTGTCCAGTCCTCAAATATTCAAAAGCTCTGTGGTTGATATAAATTTGTGATAGAAAATTCAGGCGAGTAAAGCTCTGCAGTAAGAGACAAAATAACTCTCTCTGGGTCTGAAGAAAGGTTTTAGATTTCAGTTCTTTGAATCATAATAAGGACTTTTAATGCTCTTTATTGAGGAAAGCGCAGTGAAAAGAGGACGGCACTGAGGAGGCAGAGGGAAGCAACATGCTGGATTTGAGCTCCATGTTCAGGCACCTCCAGGATTCTCCAGGTTTTAGTTGGGTTTCCATTGAGTACTGACCAAAGGTAGAGTTAGCATGCTGTGGTCACTCAGATAGCTGAGACAATCTTTTTGTGGAGCTTCGCCTGCAGTGCTCTCACGTTCTGGATGTCCAGCAGGCACCTTCTCGCTCTGCTGCATTTTTTTGTAAATTCTGGCTCCACAAAATAAAACCAAATACCAGAGTCAGACAAGATACCAGAAAATGATCCAATATCCTCTGCATAAGTATTTGGGTTGTTTTGTGATCAAATGAAACTGAGTTCAGTACCGAGTACAGAACGCTCCTCCTCACCTGCAAACATCTCTCTGGTCTGACCCTGGGTCCCTGACAGAGCTCCTCCCACACTCTCTGCCTCAGAAGCCTTCAGGCACGTGTCAGATCTCCGTCTCTCTGAACTGTTGGTGTTACCTTCAGCCTCAGGCTGGAAACACGGAGGAGGCCCCACACAGATACAGCAGTCAGAAAGTATCCAAACTGCAAGAGTGAGTGATAAAGGTCAGAGCTTTGACTCCGCATACCAACAATGACCTGCTCTCTCTCTCTCTCTCTCTCTCTCTCTCTCTCTCTCTCTCTCTCTCTCTCTCTCTCTCTCTCTCTCTCTCTCTCTCTCTCCTCTGACCAAACAATGATAACTACATCAGACAGTAAGACTTCAGATTTCAAGCTCTGATAACGAGTCAGTGATCAGGCAAAATGAGGAACATTTGTTGGCTCTTTCTATAGATTTATGTTTTCTGTAGCTGATCTGTGATCGAGTCTTTCAGGTTAGTTTAGTTGTTGCAAGCATACCGGCACAAATCTGCACAATCGCAACCAAATACTTGACTGTCTGAATGCACCCAACCATATCATGTGTGATTTATCTGAAAGGTAAAGGGGAGCAGTCGTACCCAGACCTGCTGGCTCTGCTGATCGCTCTTCTTGTGACGGTGATCGTGGCACTGGGGGTGAAGAACTCAGTGGGCTTCAACAACGTGCTGAACGTCATCAACCTCATCGTGTGGGTGTTTATGATGATCGCTGGGCTGTTCTTTGTCAACGGAGAGAACTGGGATGAGGGGAGATTCCTGCCCTTTGGATGGGGAGGGGTATGAGCACACACACACACACACACACACACACACACACACACACACACAAAGATTATTGAGTTAACACATAAACAACACAGAAAGGTGTCAGAGGCAGGTGTGATGGTTTCTTGTGCTCTCTCTCTTTTGTTGGACCTCAGGTGATGCAGGGAGCAGCCACCTGTTTCTATGCCTTCATCGGTTTTGACATCATTGCTACAACAGGAGAAGAGGCCAAGAGTCCCAACACCTCCATCCCTTACGCCATCACTGCCTCACTGATCACCTGTCTCACTGCCTACGTCTCTGTGAGTGACCTATAACCCCACAGACACACCAGATGCCAAGCAGCATTAATAAGTCCTTTAGTTTCCTCCACCAGGGGTTAGGATATCTTTACTTCTAGCTTAGCTGGCATTACCTGAGTTCTGTTGTGATCACACCTGAAAGTGTTTGCCCAACCTCTCTGACAGAAGCATGGAGAGATCAAACATCACCATGCCACCCTCTGCTCACTGTGGGTGTGTTCCCATCGCTGATCTTTATGTATTCAGCTCGTACAGCCTGCCAGGCGCCCTGCTTTAACACGTTTGTTCTGGCTGTTTGTTGCTATGGGTACGGTTCTACAGGAGTCATTAAAGAAGAAAACACCAAAGATAGCAGCGAGGCAAAGAATCCAGCTGAGGCTCATGGGAAACTCCTCTTTCTTAGTGGGGAATCACACAACCGTGCAGACTTGCGCGGAGCTAAAGTGGGAAGCATTTAGAACCCAGATTACTCTGTGTATCCAGCGTCTTCACTGACTGATGCATTCAAACCATAAGCATCCTGTGCCTGTGGCAGCTGAAGGGTTAAAGGTCATGAGAGAAACAGATCCCCGTACGCTCTCTCTGCAAGGGTTAGCCTTTTATCATTCCTCTGACTCTCTTCTGCAGCTCTGTCTTTGTGACAGATGGCTCTGCATGAGTTCACATGTCAGGCACGTGGATCTGAACTGTGCATGTTAACACGCGTGTGCACAGAAGCACACAGCAATAGTGAGGCATGACAAATAAACATCCTGCATGTGATGTCATTTGTAGAGTGCTGAAGGCACTGTCTGGAAAGCTGGGCTGTGAACGTAGAGGAAAACTTCATGAATAATTAAAACGCCCGTCTCATTATTTTGATGAGGTTGGACAGAAACAGCATTACTGTATGAGACAAGTTCTGATTATTTACCCATACTACAATATGAGGGTAAATATTGGTTCCTTTACGTTGTTCTCAACATACTCTTAGAATTGTGTTTCTGTTAATAGAATAGTTTGTTGCTGCAGATAAAACTTTATTTTGACATAGTGATGGTTTCAGTTACTGTAGCTTTAAGTATACGGCAGCGAGGGGGGCGTGGCTTTGGTGCTGCGACGCAGGTCAGTAAAATCTTTACCGGCTGTGGAGTCACACGGTTTTCATACCTTGTTCGTGTCCGTGTTCATGTTCGTGTTTAACGTGTAGTTTTTGTGCACCTGAGTAGATGTCATCCGTGTCTTTGGAATAAAGTTTTTTGTGTTTTTAATCACGAAGCTGAGGAGTGGACGACTGCTGCATGGACACGGGGAGACACGTGTGTACCTGGACCACCAGCTAGCAAAAACAGTTTAGACTCCTACACTTACCATGAAGTCTGTTCAGTGGCTAATCCAGAGAGTATTTTTGTGAGGGGTTGTTGTTTTGTTGACACTCATTGACTCTAAAGTCAGCTGATGTGGGCGGAGCCGGACTTCTTGGCCTGCCTGAACTCACGCTATGCTCCATTTTTATTCCATCCATGACTAACCATGAACTGCCAGCTCAAACACTGCCTCATGTTTCTCATCTCTGAATGTGTGAAAGTTCAGTGTTCTGTGTTTCTCCTCCCAGCAGCTTTAAGAGCAGAATAACCAGTGCTGGCTGGTTCCTGATGGGTTTGGCTCTTTTTGTCATGAAACTTTGAGCTCTTATCTGTGTCTGTCTGACCCTCTCTCACCCAGGTTTCTGTCATTCTAACGCTGATGGTGCCATACAATGAGATTGATGCCGATGCTCCACTCATGGAGATGTTTGCCATGCATGGTTGTATGTTTGCAAAGTATATTGTAGCAGTGGGCTCCATAGCTGGACTCACTGTGTCCCTCCTGGGGTCCCTGTTCCCCATGCCCAGGGTCATCTACGCCATGGCAGGGGACGGCCTGCTCTTTAAGTAGGTTCTTATGTGTACTTGGCCTGATGGTTTCACCATTTAAATCATGTGTTTAACTTCCTCCTGAACGGTTCACTTCCTTTTCATCTTCAGGTTTCTTGCCAACGTTTCTACCTACACAGAGACCCCCGCTGTTGCCTGTGTAGTGTCAGGCTTTCTGGCTGCCCTGCTGTCTCTGCTGGTCAGCCTCAGAGACCTCATAGAGATGATGTCCATAGGGACCCTCTTGGCCTACACTCTGGTGAGTGGTGGATGATGATGCTGCACACGTCCTTCTAGGTCATACAGATAGTTGCAGAAGTAGAGCTGACTCATTAATTCAGCGCTCTGTATTACAGTGCTTCATTTCCAGCACTATCACTTTGGACACGCTGGGCAGATGCTGCAAATACAATGAGATCTTTTTTGACAGACCCAAATTGTGTACGAGTGTTTTACACTTATCTCTCTGATTTCTTAACTTGTCTTCGAAACTTCAGTTTTGTCAAAGAATTTCATTTATTTGCAGACGTTTTGTTTATGAGTGATTTGTGAAAGGCACTCTGCTTTCTGAGAGGGTCAAAGGGCCTTTCCATCAGTGTGCTCAGTCAGAGGGACTGCTGGGAAAACGAATCCCTCCAACACACAAATCCTACAGAATGATGTGACAGTAAAAACATAAACAGGAAGTCCTTCAAAATCAACTGCACCAGAAAGTCATGAAATGATGATGGGAGCTGTGGCATCAAGCTCTGTTTCCATGTCTGTTGACCAATAGCTTTAAAGATGTTGAGTTCGGATCGGGACTATTATCAGTAAATCATTTTACTGCCACTGGATTGACTGCTGATAGTCATTCATCACCCGTTCCTACAGGAAATGAAAATGAGTGAGCAGAGTTTGCAGGTTTTTAAATTACATGAAACTTGTGGAGTTTATCAACCTCTGAGCTAACTGCTGTAGTTAGCTGAAAATGACATCGATCCTTTGAGTTTAACTACTTTTACTCCATTTTACTGTTGTGATATTTTTACAAAGACCACTTTGCCCCACAGCAAACATCAAACCCCACAACATAAATCAAGTAAATTTATCAGCCACCAAAATGTGCTAATTGTTTTTGTTGTTGTTGTTGTTGTTGTTGTTGTTGTTGTTGTTTTTTGTGCCTTCTGTTGGTTCAATAAAAACTACAAAATGAATGACTCCACGTTTCCCAGCCTTTCACCTTTGGGGTTTGCATTAGCAGGGAAATGAATTCATGTGAGGTTTTATTAAGGGCTTTCTGCCTTAAAGAGACGCTAACTTTTTCCTTCCTGATTTGCAGGTTAGCCTCTGTGTACTACTTCTGCGTTACCAACCTGAGGGCGACATCCACGGCTTTGTGAACTTCCTTTCTGAGGAGCAAAACAAGAAAAAAGAAGGCGTTCTGGCTGAGTGTGAAAAGGATGCCTGCTCCCCAACAAGCGAGGCAGACGAGTACGGTGGACCAGCCACAAACACCTGTGGAGCCAAAAACCTGCCGTCACTGGGTGACAATGAGATGTTGATCGGTAAACCAGACAAGAACGCTTACACTGCCAGCCACCCTAACTACGGCACAGTGGATATGACCACTGGCATTGAAGCAGAAGAGACAGAGGGCGGTGTGACCAGGCGTTTGAAGAAGCTCATCGGACCACGCTACTACACCTTAAGGATTCGCTTGGGCCTCCCAGGAAAGATGGACCGGCCAACTCTGGCCACAGGGAAAACTGTTACTGTGTGTGTGCTGCTCCTCTTCATCTCCATCTTTGCTTTCTGCTCCTTCATCATCTTTGGTGAGAATCCGTAAAATGAATTCAGACCATGAGTAAGAGAACTGTTATCGCTGACTGATCTTCTCTCTCTCTGTGTTTCTGCTTCCAGGATTGGGCAGCATTGGCGAGGGGCGCTGGTGGGCTTTACTGCTGTTAATCTTCTTTATCATCTTCATTGCTCTGCTCATCATCATCATCCTACAGCAGCCAGAGAACCCTAAACGACTGCCTTACATGGCACCCTGCGTTCCTTTTGTGCCTGCTTCAGCTATGCTGGTCAACATCTACCTCATGCTCAAACTGTCCGCCATCACCTGGATACGCTTTTCAGTCTGGTGCCTTGTTGGTACGTGACCACCAAAACATGGTTCCTGCAGACCTGTTTCAGTGTGTGTACACACACACACGCACACGCACACACACACGCACACACACCAGTGAGTCTTTCTAATGTGGGGTTCGATCTGCTGTTTCCCTAACACACTCACAGTCTGATGGATGGTTTGTTTGCTCTTCTTCAGTCCTTTAAATTTGCTTTGTGTCTCGTGAAAGGATGCTGTGATTTCTGACTCATTATGTGGAGCTTTTATTGATATTTGATTGTTTTCCTTCAGGCGTGCTCATCTACTTCGGCTACGGCATGTGGAACAGTACGCTGGAGATCACGGCCAGAGAGAACGAGGTGCACGCCTCCACCTACCAGCGCTACGACCAAGGTGTGGATGAAGGCTTCTGTGGCTTTGATGATGATTTCTACCCGCCCACCACCAACAGCTGGGGAGCACCTGAGACAGGATCAGGGCTCTCCCCACCCCCTGTGGCAAAACCTGAAAGCGACGGGTCACCATCTAAAAGTGGAGGCAGGACCATTGCCAAACACGGCCTCGCAGAAGAGGACCCGATGGATTTCTGAAGAGACTGACTCTGTGTTTACCCGAATGTACTGCCTTGTCTGCTGCCTGGGGAAGGGAGGGGACCAGCTGTGTGTGTGTGTGTGTGTGTGTACGCGTGTGTGTGTGTGTGTGTGTGTGTGTGTGTGTGTGTGTGTGTGTGTGTGTGTGTGTGCATGCCTGCATGTGGATGTGTTTTTGTAACTGTCTCTAACCCTTGGGCTAGATGGTCTCTTGGCAGTGGACTGGGTTTTTCATTGACCTCACTCCACCCTGCTTGGCTCAGTCAGTGGACGTCAAGGCCACGAGTCTCCATCACTCGTTACTTGTTATTCACTGACACACAAAGACAGGCAGACAGAGCAGTGGAGACATTGCGCTTGAAAATGTGTCACACTGCTCTGTGAACTATGAACCATTGTGTAAAGAGAAACCTGTGAACTGTTTATATCAATGAATTTACAGGATACTGAAGAGAGGACAGGGGACAGATGATTCAGCACTTTTCTTCCTGTTTGAAACCAGACTGACAGGAAGTCCGACTCTCTGAGCATGATTTATTTTCAACAGAAAATCAGATTCACATGCTAACATGCAGATTCACCTGTCTGTCCCTGACTCCGAACATCTAGCCCAAGGGATTCAGGACTGGATTCGGAGGAGGGAGTTGATGTTTTCTGTCACAAATAGTTCTTGGACTTTGCTTGCAACAGTGCCTTCATCTATTGTGTGTGAGTTTCTTGTTACGTCTGTTTTCTACTTTTACTTTTTCTGCCTGTGACCGTGTGAGGGTGTGTGAGGGTGTGTGAAGGTGTGTGAGGGTGTGTGAGGGATCAAACTCCACCTTTTTACATGGCCTCTCATGTCTGTGTGTGTGATATAAAGTCTTCTTCCTGCTGGTTTTTATGTGTATGTGTAGGTGTCTTTCGTTCTTCCCACTTCTTTTCCCAGCATGAAGCTCAAAATCAATCCACCTGCAACAAAGCAGCTCTTGATTCGATGTACCAAACGCTTCTCAGCTCGCTGCTGTTTCCCGCAAAGAGGGCGGAGAGAGGGAGAGCCGGTTAAATCTAACCAGCTCAGTTAAAGCGAAGTCTGTTAACAAACTGAGCCGGGTTCATTTTCAGTTCATTCAACTGCAGGAATCCGTTTTGCTCATAGATGAAATAAATAAAGGACTGTAAAATGTCGTAGAGGAAGCTGGGTCAGAAAAGGGGCAGAGACTTCCTGTCTGTACTGAGGGCTGGCTGGTTTGATTCTATGTTCACCTGAAACATTTCTGTTTAATCTGGATTTCAGTTCTTAAAGAGAAAAAGAAAAGTGAAGGTGAACAGCACAAACCAAAAAAAGAGGACAGATGAGATTTAACTGAAACATATTCACAACATGAGGAAAAGTTTCAAACAGAAATAATTCAGAAAATTATTTCATCAAACACAAACTGAAGCCCCAGAAATATGAATACAAATACCAAAGGATAAGAAACATTAAATCACAGAAAGCAGAAACGTCATGAATTACGTAAAATGTTTCATAAAATATCAATACTTTGGGAAATGTCAAAGTTTTTTACAAACATGAAGGAATTTCATTAAACACAAAAACATTTGGCGATATGTTAGAGCAGCTTTGGTTTCATCTTCAGATGTGCGGCTGACCTTCAGGGCCTCTGATCCTAACATCGGTAACAATCTCCAGCCTCTTGACTTCCTGTCTTACGCTTCAAATCTGTACAGTCCCTCACTCAGACAGATCTGTGGTTTCCTGCTCTGGAGAGTGATGTGAAATTTCCTCCTCCCTTTTCTATCCCTTCTTCTCTCTTTTTGTTGTTGTGTTTTCTGAAAACAACACTTTCTCCACCTTCACCTCCACCATGTTGACTTTCTTGCCAAACTCTTCCTCTGCTCCTGAAACCCATCAAACCCTGTCGGCAGGGAGCTGCGGTTAAGAGCTGGATTGGTTTCCAGTCAGGACATTAAACAGCTGCCTGTTCATGACCTGACCTCCATGAGTTCCTGTATCACCTCAGGGTGTCTGCTGTTGCTCTTCTGATTGGTCCTCTGAGCGTTTATTCCAGCCCACACTGGTCTAAATGACTCTCCTGGGTTCAGTTTTTATACAAGTAGCTGATGTTAGTCGCACTCTTTGCATGTTACCTACACTGCTGCTGCTCCCTGAAGACATATTGTGGTAATCAATCAAATCTAATCATGGTCCTGAAGGGGCCACTTTGTAGGACATGAAAGCTAATCCTGCCAGGTCTGGGGTTCAATTCGACACTTGGAGTGTTTGCACTGAAGGCCAGTTAGAGACTCTGACATACACCAAATAGTAAACAATGTGTTCTTGTGTTCAGGGTGGGAGCACGTCCACAATCACTGCTGCTGTGTGTCCCAACCGGCCTCTCTACCTTTCCTCTTGCCCCTGTTGCTGCATCTGTCCCTACAAGGGAAGCCTTATTTGTCTAATGCACTAAATCTAAGGATGCCACGCCAACCCCCACCCTACCTCTGCTCGTGCTCGTGCTACATTTAAATCCCAAACAACAAATCTTTAAAGGAGAAATAGGCTCTTTAAGTTTGTACAGTGAAAAGAAAGTGAGACCATTATAAAACCAAAAGCCCAGAATCAAGAGGAATCTGCTTATTGGAAACTTTAGCTTGTGGTTTTGGGGATCACGGGACATGGGAGGTCTAAGAAAGTTGACCAGTGTAATTCACCCAATATTTAGCTAAAAGTAGAAAAAACATGAGCTACCAATGAGTGACCCTGAACATCCATGACTCCAACAGTTGTAGCGGTGTCGTCGGGGTTAGCTTAACCAAGACTGTCAAGTTCCATGACCAGGTCTGTATGCCGAAGTCATCTTGGGGTCCATCACATCCCCTCTTACAGGATGATGGGAGTCGCTGTAAGCAGAGCTGTCAGTATATTTACCCCCTCTTGCTGTGGAGTCATTTGAATGTCCAGAGTTGTTGGCCTAGATAACCTGACACTTCGTGTCACCTGTTGTGGGAGAGTTGTTTGGGTTGTTGTCACCAGAGTTTTTGGCCCAGATCATCCTGAAGCTGTTGACAGTTGTTGAGGTTGTTGTTACTAGAACTCTTAGAGTAGAAGTCTTGACCACTTGTCGACCAGTTTACTGACCTGAAAAAGGACTGTTAATAGTAAGGTAGACCGTAAGGTTTCTGAGGGTCTCTCTCTGCACAGGTCAACACTGGGCTCGACACAGCACAGACCAGGGAACAGCGTTGGTGACCTGTATTGATAGGGACCCTTCACGGCCTTTTCAGGGCTCAAAGATTTTCCTTCCCTCCTCCCGACACGTACTTCTGGATGATGTTTCCAGATTGTTGGCAGAGATTTAACCCAAAGTTTTTGCTGAATTGTCCAATCTCACAGTTCTGAATGGTGATAGGATTTAAAGACAGCCTGTCCTGAAAGATTTCAGCTCATTACCTTATCACATCCTTTCTCACATGTATCAGCAAAAACAGCTTCCCCTTGGGTCCAGGTCTCCTCCTAACTCAGCCCTGAAAAGACACAAAGATGGCATCAGCTCAGCCAAACATGACACAAGTTCAGCTGTCCATGCCTCTGACACTGTACTGTACAGTCGACTTTCTGATTTACCTGCTCTGTTGGTGTGCATATGAGCGTCTGAATGCATGTGCTGTATGTGTGTACGTACGTCTGTGTGTTTGTGGTCAACGCCTGCGCCTCATTGTGACCGTCTGGTGAATGTGTAGCATGCCATCATGCACGAGGCCCAGACTGTAAATGTTGTACCTGCATGTGGTGACGGATCACGAGACAAAAAAAACAACACTAAACCAAACTGGACACAGGCTTAGTTCTCGTACCTTAGACCTGTGAGGATTAAAGGTGTATTCCACCTTAATCAGCTCTGAAAACATCATATCCCACAGTGCAATGCGTCTGTTTTTTTCACAGCCAAACCTTCTTATGTCAAACTTAAACTCATTCGATGAATCAAAAGAGGATTAGTTGGTGGGTTCTTATGCATGAACCCCCAAAGCTCAAAGTTTTTCTCCTCACTCAGGAACGGGAACTAGGCCTTCACCTGAAGAAGGACTAAAATATGTAGCGAACACACCAGTGTGTGCGAAAGTCTCCTTCACATCCTCCCTTTAAACATTAAACTGTATATGTACTTCCTTTATTTCCCTCTTCTTCACCACAACCTCTGCAAGACAAAGTCCACAAAATGTACAAAACTGAAGTTTCTTCAGCCTGAGAACTTCACAAACGGAGGAAGTGGTTTTTCTTTGGGGTCTGGGTTTCAGCTATGAACGGTCGGATTTCCACTATGGGACTGACTTTTCTTAGTCACAGCAGTTCAAGGTGTCAGCTGTAGTTTCTTAGATCCTAGTGGCATATTGTTCTTAAAACAGGTTAAAGTTTTAGTCTAGACGTCACTGATCAGCGTAGATGTGTTGTTCAGCTGAGGCAGGACACACAGAAAGAAGAACATTAGCAGAATAGTGATCAATAAGAAAAGTATTTTTCTACAGCTGTCTCCTTTTTACAGGTCCTCCTGGGACAGGTGAGCACAGTGGAGCTGGGTGGAGTTGTCAGCCTTTATTTCAGTTATTTTTGTTTCTAATTATAAGGAGGCCTGGAACAAACAGCTCAAAGATATATTTTTACCAACCGGAGTCTCACTGGAGAAACGGAGTAACTGAAAAGTTTTAATGCTTTGTTTTGAAGGGTTAAGAAATATCTGCTGGAGGCATCAGAGGGACTGTAGATGGTTCAGGACTGAGGATGTGACTCTCTATTTTAATACACTTCAATAAAAAGTAATGCATCATTAAATTTTTGCCACCGTTGCTTTTAAAGTTGGGACTGTATTTCTTTTTCTTGTCTCGGAGAAGGCATGTCATGTTCTTCCTGTGCTCTGTGTTTGCTGTGGCCACGTGTCCAGTCAATGCGTGTTGGACTTGTTGAGATCAGTTTCTCTTGCAACAGCTGGATATTTCTATTCTCTTCTGTATATTTTGGCACAAAGCTTTATATTGTAGTTGTTTTTTAATGTCATTTTTCATGGTTTCTTCCTTGTGTGTGGTTGTTTTGCTCCTGGGTGCACTGTTTTCTGCTGAGTTGGTGATATTGCTTCCATGCAAAAATGAAAGTTATTTATTGCAAATACGAAAGCGAGGCTTGTTTTTATTTATTTATTCATTTCCTCATCCAACTGTTGTAACAACGACTTTATAACAGGCTCGGTCGAGGCGTACTCGTGCTACTGTTACATGAAAACAAAGATGTTTGTTGATAACTGCTCATAATAACTGAGCCACAGTGTGGATCCTCAATGTCCTCCATGTTTAAACACGTAAAGGTAAAGTGGTGCCACCACTTTAGCTGTTACACACTCACACACACTCATACACACCGATTAAACCAACAGATCCACTGCTGGTCAAAAAAACGAGACGGCACAGAAACATCTCACACCCACCCACGGGCCTCCTGTGGACAGGATGGATCAGGGCCTGGATCCACATCACGAGGGAGTACACATGCTGACATTATCACACACACCAGCTTACTCAGGCATGCCAGGAAATACACACACACACACACACACACACACACACACACACACACACACACACATACTGTAAAGTGACAAGATGTGCAGAAATACGGGAACTGAGATGATTTGACAGACGGACGGTGTTTGTGTCTGAAGATAAGCTGAAGAATAACATCCAATGATCCTCCTGCACCGAGTCATCCAGCTGATATGACTCAGTGACCTTGGTGTGGACACAGGAGCACACAGCCTGACACTGACACAAGTGTGTGTGTGTGTGTGTGTGTGTGTGTGTGTGTGTGTGTGTGTGTGTGGTTAGCAGGGGAGTGAAGGCACAGTGTAGCTTTTTGAAGCTGATCTCAGCTGGTTTAACTTGAGGCCGTTGAGCGGAGGACACACTGAAAACTCTTCATGTTGTCTCAGCTTTTATCTCCACCCACCAGCGATGATCCTGTTCCCACACCACGCGCTCTGCAGGCGGCTGAAGTTCTGTTAGTTTCAAATTATTTTCATTTTGGTGCGTCCTTAATGTCACACAACAGGAAAGGTACAGAGAGGTTAGCTTTCAAACTTCAATAAAGATGAGATCATTTCATGACAATCTTTTTTCAGTAGCTTTCAAACAGCTATGCTAGCTACATGTAGCTGAATGTAAGCGTTAGCTTTTGTTTTACTGCGGTGAACTGTTCTGTCGTTGATTAAAGATTGGTCAAAGATTTGAGTGGATCTGGATTAAAGTGCTCATCAGTGTCAAAGAACTGAAGAGAAGAAAAACGACAGACTGCTCAGTGATTTTATCTTTATTGTAGAAAATCAAACAAAAGCACATCAGAGAAACAATAAATAAACCAATACTGTAAGCTAACACTGCTGCAGCACAAATCTGAGTTTGAAATTTCAGGGTCTATCGAACACTTTGAGATATTAAACATTCAAGTCATCACATTCCTTCAGAATACACTAATACACGTCACACACACCCGTGAAAAAAAAAACACCATTTTCAGCGACTCAGGATTTGAACTTTAAGGATATTTTTACCTATAATATAAAAATGTAATCATGTACAGCTTTTTGTAACCTACTTGTTACTGAAACTGTAAATAGAGCAAGTTAGTCAAGTATGAATATGTTAAAATAAGGAAATAATACTCAGTGCTCCTAAGACAGAGAGAAAGGCTGTAACAGCTGTTTGAATCCCGCTCACCACAGATCTGTACAACAGTCAAAGATAAAGAGACACACCGAAAAAATCAAAAAAACATTCAGTCCATAACATGTTTGTTTCATGGCCTGATCTCATCCAGACATCTCCATCATAACAATCAGATCTATCACAGGTCTCATCCCTGGAGCCTCGCCACAGAAGAAGTAGAATTAATGAAATATAAAGAAACATATCTCCGTCCATGAGGCCTCGAGGACGACAATCTGAGACTGCAGCGCTGGCGGTTCATGGCCACGCTGTAAAAACATGTCAGAGTGGGGAGAGTCCACACGTCGCCCAGCATGAGGATGCTGGAGGACGAGCTCTCTGATACAGAAATAACCTCTCCATGAAAGGTGAGCGCCAACAGAAACAGCCTGTGTGTGTGTGTGTGTGTGTGTGTGTGTGTGTGTGTGTGTGTGTGTTTTATCTATGAAACATGAACAAGTGTGTCTAAGTGTTTTCCTTCCTCCTTCTACTATTCATGTGCTGTGAGTGTCCCTACATACAAACCACAGTTCCCTGCACATCCAGTCAGTGTTCAGAAACTGTCTCAGACGTGGGCGCTCTTGGCGTGATTAGTGGCAGCGCCTGATGGCGGGTTGCCTCCTCCCTGTTTGGAATAATAGAAGCGGTTGTTGTCCTGGTAGGAGCGTGATGAGGAGAAGTCTGAGGTGCAACAGGTCAGAATGGATCCACCCAGCAGGCAGAAGACCGCTCCCAGCCATCCAGCGTAGAGGGAGAAGCCAAATGACATCAGACCGTGCTCCTGGTGAGCACCGATGGGGAACCAGACCGTAGACACGATCCCACACACCCCTGAAGAGGAGGAGGAGGAACACAAAGACAAAATGACATGGAGCTGTGATGATACACTAACATGGTTCATTTCCAGTTCATCTTAGCTTAGACAACAGGTAACACTAAACCCACCTCCAGGTGAACTAAACTGAGACCGGCTCCAGATGAAAACTCAACCTGAATTATCCCCATAATGAAGCCGGAGTTTCAGCCCCTGCTGTTAAAGTTAGATCTGCTATAAAAGCAGACATGAAGCTGCCTACTAATGAGCAAACACTGTCAGATTTCACTCCGTCTCTGCCGTGTACAATAAATACAATAAAGGAATCTTTATCCTCAGACCTGTCAGAGACAAACTAAGCTGTGGATGCACCATGTTGATAACAGCGAACTCTGAACTGAAGATATGAAACAGACTCAGAGTAAACTGAGAAAATAAGGATGAAAATCTTAAAGTAATGAGGTGCAAATCAAACAGAATATGCACACCTGCTAATTTCACTCAAATCTAATGAAAAGCTTAAAATATAATGAAAATTTAAAACAAATAAAAAGTTAATAAAATAAAGAGTTTGTTTAAATAAAAAGACTCAAAGAGCGTGTTACTCATCACTGTGCTGTCTCACATGATACATTACTGTGCTCTGCATTATAAAACTGGGGATACAACATGGGGCACAACATCCACTTTATCAGCATCCAGCTGCACCATGAACACTATGAGTCTGAAGTGGCATCGAGACGGATTTATAAGTTTGATCAGGCCTGAGGCTCATCTTACACAGAGGCCTCATATCTAAGGGGAACCACTGACAGTTACTGTTATCACAGAAACAGTCTCGATTACAGACACTTTCTCAGTGTCCCACTCAGACCCAGTCATGAAAAAATAATCCAAATCAGTTCTGAGGTTTACTTCATGCCTGAATTCTGACTGTGGACCGTTTCTTTGGTAAACAGAGCCTTCTGGTTTTCTTTTCTTCCTCATAAAAAAGCTGCAGGAGCGACTGGGAGAAAGAATGTGAACAATAATATTAGTTAGCAGTGAGACCAAATGCTGTTACATAAGATTTGCTTTGAACTACAGAAGAACAGCATGGTTACAGACAAATGTGGAATCCCTCTGAGCTGACAGCGACCCATCAGATCCATCCATCAGATCCACTCTGGAGACCTGCTCGCAGCAAACACACGCTGTTTTTGGGGGCAAACGGAGTAAATGTATGAAATCTGTTCACTGTAGATAAAAAGGAATCACCAGTGAATGAATCCAGTCACTTCACAGACAGACTCCACTAACTGAGGCCTGCTGATGCCACGGTTAACCTGGGATTGAGGTTCGGCTCAGATTCAAAGCTGTGGGCTGATTTTGTCAGCTGAACGGAGGCGGTGATAAGGCCGCAGAGATTTATTCAGAACAAGGATGGACACAAACAAACTCTGCGTGGCCTATTTCAGCATCACAAAAGAAAATCTGAGGGCTGTAACTGGCTGTGAGTCGGAGATGCAGCCAGTGGAAAAGCTGAACAATGGACACAGGTGCAGAGATTTCCTGTGAGGGAGACGCTGCAGTCCCTGTCAAATATTTATAACCCCAGTAAACAGGGCAGAGCAGGGAGTGTGTTTCCATGTGGTTCAGGATAACGGAGGGTGTGGAGGAGAGTAGGTGGAGGACAGGAATGTGACTGGATCAGTGGGGAACCAGTTCACTTCTAAACATAAAGTGTGTGCATGTGGAAAAGTGTGCAGCAGATTCAGCGTCCTCTGAACTCTGCAGCGTGAGAGCACCTGAGGTGGAGGTTAGAAAAGGTCATGGTGAGGATGATGGGGAGGGTTGTTCACCATGAATCCTGCTCACATTATCTTTTTACATTTGCTTTGATCGAAAGAGGAAAAGCTCCGTACCAACGATGACGATGAGCACTCCTCCCAGGACGGTGCGTTTGTTCTTAGAGCTCTGCGGTTCATTGCCGAGGTTGATGCAGTGCATTGACATCAGGCATATTATTACTGCTGGGAGCCCAAGTATGGAGCCTGTGATCATCAGGGCACGAGTCGTCTGGATGTAAGCTGTATAGACACACATGAAACAAAATTTAGACCTGTGAACAAAAACAGACCTTCCAAGAACTTTTCATGAAAGTGTCCAGAGCGTAAGTGTTTCATGAAAACATGTTTCAGCACAAAAAGAAGCTGTGCAGACGTCACATGGTGTGAAAATGAAGCAGGATGTATGAGATGAAGTCGAACAGGACCTACCTGGCAGCTCCAGGATCTGTGTCAGGGAGTAGCAGTGATAAAGTCCTGTGGAGATGACGCACTCCGCCCAGGGACCCTTCGCTCCCAGCTCGTCCATCTTCTTGCAGGTGTTCAGACCGTATTTACACATCATCACCCAGTCGTTGGTGGTGGTCGCGATCACAATGCCCACCCACCCCAGGCAGCTGATGAGAAAGCCGCTCATTTGAAGACAGGAGTTTGCCATGGCACAAATACTGTGCAAAGAAAACTCGTCCTGAGTTCAGAGGCTAAAAGAGACTTTAAAAACTAAGTTCAGGTGAAAAAATCAGAGACCGAGCTGTCTCTGATTTAACTTCTGATATTCCAGCACAAATTAATCCAGAGCTCTTTTTTTGTTCTTCCAGTTCAATAATCCCATCAACGATGCTTCGCTGCAGTCCTCCACAAAATGAAGCTTTGACATCTTTAAGGGGTTTATAAGGAAAGTTCAGGGAGGGAGGAAAGAAAGTCCTCTGCAGCTGCAACCAATCAGAAACAAGGATCTGCAAAAACTTTTAAAAAAGGGAGGACAAAAACAACATGTTCCATTATTACACACTCTGACTGTTCACGGCCCCTTCAGTGCTTCCAGAGAGAAGAGCTGACGACCACACAGACAGCAAAGAAGGAGCTCTGCTGCCACCTGCTGGACAACTCGTACTGCTCATCTGATCCTGTTCAACTCCACACCATCACTAATCAGCAGGGAGAAACTCACACCACACCTCTCTTTCTTTAACTGGGGGGGGGGGGGGGCTGTGAGGACCATCTGGAAAAGCTACTACTTTTTCTAGGATAAAGACTCTGTTTCCCATGAGTACTTGCTCCCCACTGTTGTGAGGACATGACTCTTATCAAGGCGTGTTTGTTTTGAAGTAAATGAATGGGGAGCAGATCCTCTTTTTAACTCCAATTTTCCCAGGATGCAAAGTGGCGAGGTAAGGTATTTACTCCTTGTTTGAAATGTGACACCAGTCAAAGTTTGTAACATCAGTTTGTAGTTTAATGTCCAGAAGGTGAGCAGACTGTTCCTCACAGCTCTGAGACGTGTCTGTGACCATGTGTAACGTTAGTGAATCCTGGTTCTGTCCTATCAGAGCTCATCTACCAGCTCCAAAACCACCAATCAGAGCTAACGTAGCCTCACTCTACGTTTTACTGACAGACTCTCAGTTGGATCAGATCACTGCAGAATAACTGCTGCATGAGGGCTGAATGAACATCATCACAATCAGATTGACTCGTCATTTAGCCTTTAGCTCCTGTTTTAGCCTGTAGCTCCTGTTTTAGCCTTTAGCTCCTGTTTTAGCCTGTAGCTCCTGTTTTAGCCTTTAGCTCCTGTTTTAGCCTGGAGCTCATGTTTTAGCCTGTAGCTCATGTTTTAGCCTGGAGCTCATGTTTTCGCCTGTAGCTCATGTTTTAGCCTTTAGTTCCTACTTTAGCCTGTAGCTCCTGTTTTAGCCTGTAGCTCCTGTTTTAGCCTGTAGCTCCTGTTTTAGCCTGTAGCTCCTGTTTTAGCCTGTAGCTCATGTTTTAGCCTTTAGCTCCTGTTTTAGCCTTTAGCCAGAAACTGAGTCAGACACTGATAGTGCTCATCCTCATTCCTCACAGTCTCCATAACGGGCAGAAACCTCGGACAGAACCAGACTCATGTTAGACAGACATCTGAGGGAGAGACTGTGATGGTATTAGAGAAGGGGGGGGGGGGGGGGGGGGGGGGGGGGCACAAAGACACAGACACAGAGTCCATATTTCTGTGTCGTAGTGATGATGATGGAGAAACTGTAAGAAGCCGTAGCAGCTGGAGTCTGACAACTCAGAGTGTAAACAATGTCACTATGGTTACACATAGGATCCCCAACAAATAGGAACAAAAACACCTCTGCAAACACAACCAGTTTGGTGTCAATCACCAACAAATGAGCCACAAAAACTAATAAAAAATACTGACAAGCTCAAAATATGATGATAACTAAACAGATAAGAAAAAAAAAGGAGAAAAACAACAACAAAGAGAGAGCTGCTGCAACGAGCTGCCGCCCTTCAGGCACTGCGCTCAGTGAAGGACCATCAGCTGGTCTCATTCACTCACATTCACACTAAACCATAGTGTTTGCTGTGTGTATTCAGTTCTGACTGGATGAGCATGTTAATGGTCTCTGATGTGACCAGCAGGGGGCGACACAGCTCAGCAGTGGCCTGCAGCTGACATTCAGGTGTTATAGGACAGAGTGTTTCCTCCTGCTCTTGCTCAATGAAGTTACGTCCTCCATCACTCACATTAGTGCTGTGACGTTGTCTCGGTGGCACAGCAATCAGTCTGAGAGGAGGACAGAGACGAGACGCTTCAGGTAGCTCCACAAGGTCACTCTCTTAACGCCATGTTTGGCCCACTTCCTGTCGTCATGTTCGCCCTGCTGCTCCTGTGTCCTGCTACCAGACTGCTCATGTGTGAGACAGTGTCTACTCCGTCTGGTTAAGGGGACGTTTATTTCTTTATTTAAGGAAGCAGACACGTCCTCTGACAGTCTGTTTTCTGTGTGAACAGATGCTGTACAGGTAGGACTGGTATTGGTGTTTCTGTAATTCTGCTCATTGTAATGTCTCGCTTCACTGGTGTCTCCCTGCAGCCTTACCTCACCTTTATAATCTACCATGGATTGCATTTTCTAATCCAAGCAGCTGCACTGAGCAGGACAAATCATCACGTCGATGCTGATGCAGGACGGAGTTTCAGAGAAATGAAGGTTGACGGCAGCATTTTATTGTAAAGGCTCCTGTTAGTACAATAACACTCATCATCTCTGCAGCTGCTTTGCATTGAACCTGCTGGTGATGATCAGTTATTCAACCTTAGCGTCCTTATGTTCATGAAGGGGCCTGAAGTCTTAGATCAGTAGGTTTGCTTGGCTGTACTTCTGCTGCTTCTTTAGCAGCAGCTAAATGTGACTTCTGTCAGATGTGTTGAGATGGAGAGCTGCAGGCACTTACTGAAGTACAGGCAATTAAGAAAGCTGCTCTCCCACATCATCTACAAGCTACTGACGCTGCTCCGGTCAGCTCTTCAGGCCATGACCCCCCCCCCCCAACACTCCTCTCTGTGTCTCTGTGCTCATTACAGATGGCAGCAGTTGTACTGAGGGTTTACTGAGGCTTGTTTCCACAGTTTGTTCAGTTAATCCTGCAGGGTGTGATGACTGTTCACTTCCAAAACACCAAACAAATCCAGAGCGGAACCACCATCACACTTTGAGAGCTTCAGCTGCAGACTGGTTTAAACTGACCAGACCGAGCTGGTCAGAACAAGAACGCACAAGGCTTTAGGTTCCTCTCCCTCTGAGAGCAGTCCTGAGGTCAGCGCTCTGTTTCCTGGTTTAGTTTGTAGTTCTTCCTCCCTGTGTTTCCTGGTTTAGTTTGTAGTTCTTCCTCCCTGTGTTTCCTGTTTTAGTTTGTAGTTCTTCCTCCCTGTGTTTCCTGGTTTAGTTTGTAGTTCTTCCTCCCTGTGTTTCCTGGTTTAGTTTGTAGTTCTTCCTCCCTGTGTTTCCTGTTTTAGTTTGTAGTTCTTCCTCCCTGTGTTTCCTGCTTTAGTTTGTAGCTCTTCCTCCCTTTTCCTGCTTTAGTTTGTAGTTCTTCCTCCCTGTTTCCTGTTTTATTTTGTAGTTCTTCCTCCCTGTTTCCTGTTTTAGTTTGTAGTTCTTCCTCCCTGTGTTTCCTGTTTTAGTTTGTAGTTCTTCCTCCCTGTTTCCTGTTTTAGTTTGTAGTTCTCCTCCCTGTGGTTCTGTTTTATTTTGTAGTTCTTCCTCCCTGTGTTTCCTGCTTTAGTTTGTAGTTCTTCCTCCCTGTTTCCTGTTTTAGTTTGTAGTTCTTCCTCCCTGTTTCCTGTTTTAGTTTGAAGTTCTTCCTCCCTGTTTCCTGTTTTAGTTTGTAGTTCTTCCCCCCTCTTTCCTGCTTTAGTTTGTAGCTCTTCCTCCCTGATTCCTGTTTTATTTTGTAGTTCTTCCTCCCTGTGTTTCCTGTTTTAGTTTGTAGTTCTTCCTCCCTGTTTCCTGTTTTAGTTTGTAGTTCTTCCCCCCTGTTTCCTGCTTTAGTTTGTAGCTCTTCCTCCCTGATTCCTGTTTTATTTTGTAGTTCTCCTCCCTGTGTTTCCTGTTTTGGTTTGTAGTTCTTCCTCCCTGTTTCCTGTTTTATTTTGTAGTTCTTCCTCCCTGTTTCCTGTTTTAGTTTGTAGTTCTTCCTCCCTGTGTTTCCTGTTTTAGTTTGTAGTTCTTCCTCCCTGTTTCCTGTTTTAGTTTGTAGTTCTTCCCCCCTGTTTCCTGCTTTAGTTTGTAGCTCTTCCTCCCTGATTCCTGTTTTAGTTTGTAGTTCTTCCTCCCTGTGTTTCCTGTTTTAGTTTGTAGCTCTTCCCCCCTGTTTCCTGCTTTAGTTTGTAGCTCTTCCTCCCTGATTCCTGTTTTAGTTTGTAGTTCTTCCTCCCTGTTTCCTGTTTTAGTTTGTAGTTCTTCCCCCCTGTTTCCTGCTTTAGTTTGTAGCTCTTCCTCCCTGATTCCTGTTTTAGTTTGTAGTTCTTCCTCCCTGTTTCCTGTTTTAGTTTGTAGTTCTCCTCCCTGTGGTTCTGTTTTATTTTGTAGTTCTTCCTCCCTGTGTTTCCTGCTTTAGTTTGTAGTTCTTCCTCCCTGTTTCCTGTTTTAGTTTGTAGTTCTTCCTCCCTGTTTCCTGTTTTAGTTTGTAGTTCTTCCTCCCTGTTTCCTGTTTTAGTTTGTAGTTCTTTCTCCATGGTATGCCCTGCTTTTAGTTTCCCACCTGTATTGATGACTTTCGACTGTTTCTTGTCACACCTGGATTGTTTCACTCCGGGTTGACTTGGTCTCTGTGTTTTTTGGTTCCTGCTCAGTTTGTCTCGTCTTCTCTTCTTCTGGTTTTCCTCTCATTGTGTTCTCCAGTGTCTTTTTGTGTGTTTGTGGATTTTCTCCGAGTTTAAGTTGTGTTTTTGGACTCTTAACTTTTGTTTAATTTTTCTTTTTTATTATTATTTCATCTGCACCTGGGTCCACCATCTCCATGTGTTTCACAGACGTTGACATTATCTGTCTCTCACTTTTCGTGTGACCTCCTTTATACACCCTCCTGCAGTTTTCAGATGGATGGAGGGCTGAATGAGTGTAGAGAGGAAGAAGTGAGAGTAGAGCTGATCGGGGTAATCAGGAGGATTTTACAGCAGTTTGTGTGAAACCTGAGGAGGGAATATTATGCTAATGGTGGAGGACAGACACACATGGATGATGGGATTTGAGTCCTCCTGGGGAGGAAAAAGAGACGCCAGTGCATATGGACTGTGTGTGTGTGTGTGTGTGTGTGTGTGTGTGTGTGTGTGTGTGTGTGTGTGTGTGTGTGTGTGTGTGTGTGAAGCAGGAGGCAGAGGAGGCACAGCTCTCCTCTCTTCTGCATGCTGTCAGGTCTGTCACTCAGCTGACTGAGAGCGATGAGCGGTGATGACACACTCAGATTCTGCAGAGCAAAGACCGGTGGTCCGGATCAGAGGTGGAGCTGCAGTGGAAGAAGATGAGTTATGAGTGGGGAGGTGACGAGGGGCCATGATTAAGAGATTGAAGGAAGAAGGGAGCCCTTTTAGGCCGGCCCCCGGTGACGGAGTGGCAGCAGTACTGGATGAGTCATCCTGGCCTGAGGGCGCCTGTCAAATCATCGTCAAGTCACATTCTGTGATTAACAGGAGGCAGACGCTGAGGAGAGGAAGATCTGTTTATGCTACACTGATACGACTCCAACTGATGAGGCCTTCTGTCAAAACACAGTGCAGATTTAAAACTACTCATTCCATGATTATTGAAATTTGAAATCAACATTTCATCATCTGAGCTGTAGAAGTCTGATCATGAAAAAGAGACCACGCTCTTTGTCTTAATGATGCTGGTTTCGTTCAGGGAGAGAAACTCTTCAGAGTGAAACAGAAAGTTTCAGACAAACAGGGAAATGTAGAAATGTGTCTGCTGTTTAAATACTGGGACTTTTAAACTTACAGTCTGATGGAGCAGAAGATAAACTCTCGCTCCTTCATTTCAGCGTGAAAATGATCCTCTAAGCTTGGCTCTGTGCTTGATGGAAACATGCTTCCCTTGTCTGGATTGTGAAAGTACCTGGTTAAGGTGGATTCCTCTTACATCTCTTCTCTCCTGTGGTATGCATATTTATATTTTACATACTGTGATAGTGTTGCTCTCGCCTCTTTAGTATGCTCAATGCACTCTGCTTGATTTCTGCATCAAATCTTTACATATATATATATATATATATATATATATATATATATATATATATATATATATATTTTTTTTTTTTTTGGGACGAATGATGTTTTGGTACCTTTTTTTGTTCTCTTCTCAAAGCGTGCACATTCGACAGTTGACTTGAATCAGTGTCAGTCATTTTTAGCATTAAGGTTGTCAAACTGTCACAGTCTTTTCTCTTTGGAACAGCCTCCAGTAAAGCAGCGTCTAACTCATGGCCAAAGTTTTGTGCTGCAGAGGAGATGACAGAACAGACGGAGCGTGTTTCTGCAGCGGGAGCCCAGTCACAAACTTGATTTGTGTCTAATTCTCCGGTGTGTCTGCGGCGTAGCAGCCATCACTCAATGCTAACTGCGTTAGCCATTAGTATCAATTAATCTCAACAAACGCTGTTGGCCATTACACTCAATACATCACCACAAGCCCTGCTAACTATACGGCACCCAGAACACATGGGAGGCCTGGAGAGCGCCGAGTATGAGAGATACACATGTCAGTCTCCATATGGCTAAGTGGGGGAGAGAGAGGGAGAGAGAGAGAGAGAGAGAGAGAGAGAGAGAGAGAGAGAGAGAGAGAGAGAGAGAGAGGAACAACCAGAAACAGGGAAGGAGACGGAGAGGAGGTGAGACATAACTTAGTCTCCACCCTCTGGGAGCGGGCTGAGCCGCCTCTGTCAACACTGTAAATGTACTTCTGGTATTTGTCATCATAGTTCATTAGTGCTGTGCAGAGATTGACGCAGGTAGCAGAGGTGAGCGGAGCGGATTAGAAGAAGGTGTTTTGTTCCTGAAAATACATGTGCTGGAGTATTTTAGAGCTCTCTGACAGCTGGCACCTCACCACATCATCTTATTCCATGAAGCTGCCTCACACTCCATCCTTCCCTCCAGACCCCCCCCCCCCCCCCCCCCCCCCCACACACACACACACAAACACACACACACACTCTCTCTATACATGTATATGTATATATCTTTTCTCTCGCTCTCTACAGCCCCCACCCCCTCTCTCTAACATTTTCAAAATGCTTAAATTAGCCTCCTCATCATTCTGCTCCTTTTAATCCTCCGCCCATCCCCCCCCCCCCCCCCCCCCCCCCCCTCCTCTGGTGTCACCAGCCTCAGTATAAGTCAGTATCTACGGCTCTTTACATGATGGGCTGTGCATTATCTAATATAGGAGATGGGAGTTTGTTGGGCAGTGGAACAGAGAGAGGGAGAGAGCCAGACATTGCATGACTCGTAAATCATGTTGATGAGAGGCTCTGCAGTGCTGGACCGAGTTGAAGTCGGGCCATGTTGGGACCATTAGATTACATTACTTAAAGGAACAGTTACACTTCCTGTGATTGCTCAGTAACAGTGATGCTGGAACTGCTGCAGCGTGCTTTAAAGTTTTCTTCAGAGCCGTCAGGTGAGCAGTGATTAAAGAGACGTCATTTATTTGCTGCATATCAGAGATCAACACAATGACTCCAGAGACCCGTCACCTCAGGATTCAGGTCCAGGAAGAAGATCAGAGGCTGAGACCTGGTTCAAAGAGGAGCAGCAAAATTAAGAATGAAGTGCCTTAAAGGTGTTCACTGAAACGCCTGAATCACTTTGTGATTCAGTGGAGAGGAATGAGGTGCTCGTGATCTTATCCTTCAGTATGAGCTGCTCTCTGTTCCAGCTGATAACTACAGACATGGATTATAATAAGATCAAAAAAAAGTACAAACCATCTCAAGATAAAGAAAATATGCAGCTTTGAGAGGCTCCATTGATAAAACAAGATGAAAAAGATTTAACATGACTGAACATGATTTTGAATTAAGGTCACAGTGAAATATTACACTAAGGCTTCTACCTGCATCTCTAATATCCATGAACTGAATGTTAACAGTGTTTGGTTAAATCATGATGAAGTTTATGTGAGTCAAAAGATTTCAAACATCTAAAACTTTATTTAAAAATAGTAAAGATTCTGCACATACGTATATCACAGATGGCAGTCCATCCAGAACCTGAAGCAGTTCATTTCAGCATCAGCATCAGAAGTCCATCTCCTTCTCCCAACATTCAGTCTACTGAAAGAATCAGACCCAGCTTTTTTCACATGTTGTGTCACATGTTGTCTCACATGTTGTCTCACATGTTGTGTCTCACATGTTGTGTCTCACATGTTGTCTCACATGTTGTGTCTCACATGTTGTCTCACATGTTGTCTCACATGTTGTGTCTCACATGTTGTCTCACATGTTGTCTCACATGTTGTCTCACATGTTGTGTCTCACATGTTGTCTCACATGTTGTGTCTCACATGTTGTCTCACATGTTGTGTCTCACATGTTGTCTCACATGTTGTGTCTCACATGTTGTCTCACATGTTGTGTCTCACATGTTGTGTCTCACATGTTGTCTCACATGTTGTTTCACATGTTGTGTCTCACATGTTGTCTCACATGTTGTGTCTCACATGTTGTCTCACATGTTGTGTCTCACATGTTGTCTCACATGTTGTGTCTCACATGTTGTGTCTCACATGTTGTCTCACATGTTGTGTCTCACATGTTGTGTCTCACATGTTGTGTCTCACATGTTGTCTCACATGTTGTGTCTCACATGTTGTGTCTCACATGTTGTTTCTCACATGTTGTCTCACATGTTGTGTCTCACATGTTGTGTCTCACATGTTGTGTCTCACATGTTGTGTCTCACATGTTGTTTTTCACATGTTGTCTCACATGTTGTGTCTAACATGTTGTGTCTCACATGTTGTCTCACATGTTGTGTCTCACATGTTGTGTCTCACATGTTGTGTCTCACATGTTGTCTCACATGTTGTGTCTCACATGTTGTGTCTCACATGTTGTGTCCCACATGTTGTGTCTCACATGTTGTCTCACATGTTGTCTCACATGTTGTGTCTCACATGTTGTGTCTCACATGTTGTCTCACATGTTGTGTCTCACATGTTGTGTCTCACATGTTGTGTCTCACATGTTGTGTCTCACATGTTGTGTCTCACATGTTGTCTCACATGTTGTGTCTCACATGTTGTGTCTCACATGTTGTTTCTCACATGTTGTCTCACATGTTGTGTCTCACATGTTGTGTCTCACATGTTGTGTCTCACATGTTGTGTCTCACATGTTGTTTTTCACATGTTGTCTCACATGTTGTGTCTAACATGTTGTGTCTCACATGTTGTCTCACATGTTGTGTCTCACATGTTGTGTCTCACATGTTGTGTCTCACATGTTGTCTCACATGTTGTGTCTCACATGTTGTGTCTCACATGTTGTGTCCCACATGTTGTGTCTCACATGTTGTCTCACATGTTGTCTCACATGTTGTCTCACATGTTGTGTCTCACATGTTGTGTCTCACATGTTGTCTCACATGTTGTGTCTCACATGTTGTGTCTCACATGTTGTGTCTCACATGTTGTGTCTCACATGTTGTGTCTCACATGTTGTCTCACATGTTGTCTCACATGTTGTGTCTCACATGTTGTGTCTCACATGTTGTCTCACATGTTGTCTCACATGTTGTGTCTCACATGTTGTGTCTCACATGTTGTCTCACATGTTGTGTCTCACATGTTTTGTCTCACATGTTGTCTCACATGTTGTGTCTCACATGTTGTCTCACATGTTGTCTCACATGTTGTGTCTCACATGTTGTCTCACATGTTGTCTCACATGTTGCGTCTCACATGTTTTCTCACGTTGTCTCACATGTTGTCTCACATGTTGTGTCCCACATGTTGTGTCTCACATGTTGTCTCACATGTTGTGTCTCACATGTTGTGTCTCACATGTTGTGTCTCACATGTTGTTTCTCACATGTTGTCTCACATGTTGTGTCTAACATGTTGTGTCTCACATGTTGTCTCACATGTTGTGTCTCACATGTTGTCTCACATGTTGTCTCACATGTTGTGTCTCACATGTTGTCTCACATGTTGTGTCTCACATGTTGTGTCTAACATGTTGTGTCTCACATGTTGTCTCACATGTTGTGTCTCACATGTTATCTCACATGTTGTGTCTCACATGTTATGTCTAACATGTTGTGTCTCACATGTTGTGTCTCACATGTTGTCTCACATGTTGTGTCTCACATGTTGTGTCTCACATGTTGTTTCTCACATGTTGTTTCTCACATGTTGTGTCTAACATGTTGTGTCTCACATGTTGTGTCTCACATGTTGTGTCTCACATGTTGTCTCACATGTTGTGTCTCACATGTTGTCTCACATGTTGTCTCACATGTTGTGTCTCACATGTTGTCTCACATGTTGTCTCACATGTTGTCTCACATGTTGTGTCTCACATGTTGTCTCACATGTTGTGTCTCACATGTTGTCTCACATGTTGTGTCTCACATGTTGTCTCACATGTTGTGTCTCACATGTTGTCTCACATGTTGTGTCTCACATGTTGTGTCTCACATGTTGTCTCACATGTTGTTTCACATGTTGTGTCTCACATGTTGTCTCACATGTTGTGTCTCACATGTTGTCTCACATGTTGTGTCTCACATGTTGTCTCACATGTTGTGTCTCACATGTTGTGTCTCACATGTTGTCTCACATGTTGTGTCTCACATGTTGTGTCTCACATGTTGTGTCTCACATGTTGTCTCACATGTTGTGTCTCACATGTTGTGTCTCACATGTTGTTTCTCACATGTTGTCTCACATGTTGTGTCTCACATGTTGTGTCTCACATGTTGTGTCTCACATGTTGTGTCTCACATGTTGTTTTTCACATGTTGTCTCACATGTTGTGTCTAACATGTTGTGTCTCACATGTTGTCTCACATGTTGTGTCTCACATGTTGTCTCACATGTTGTGTCTCACATGTTGTGTCTCACATGTTGTCTCACATGTTGTGTCTCACATGTTGTGTCCCACATGTTGTGTCTCACATGTTGTCTCACATGTTGTCTCACATGTTGTGTCTCACATGTTGTGTCTCACATGTTGTCTCACATGTTGTGTCTCACATGTTGTGTCTCACATGTTGTCTCACATGTTGTGTCTCACATGTTGTGTCTCACATGTTGTGTCTCACATGTTGTGTCTCACATGTTGTGTCTCACATGTTGTCTCACATGTTGTGTCTCACATGTTGTGTCTCACATGTTGTCTCACATGTTGTCTCACATGTTGTGTCTCACATGTTGTGTCTCACATGTTGTCTCACATGTTGTGTCTCACATGTTTTGTCTCACATGTTGTCTCACATGTTGTGTCTCACATGTTGTCTCACATGTTGTCTCACATGTTGTGTCTCACATGTTGTCTCACATGTTGTCTCACATGTTGCGTCTCACATGTTTTCTCACGTTGTCTCACATGTTGTCTCACATGTTGTGTCCCACATGTTGTGTCTCACATGTTGTCTCACATGTTGTGTCTCACATGTTGTGTCTCACATGTTGTGTCTCACATGTTGTTTCTCACATGTTGTCTCACATGTTGTGTCTCACATGTTGTGTCTCACATGTTGTGTCTCACATGTTGTGTCTCACATGTTGTCTCACATGTTGTGTCTCACATGTTGTCTCACATGTTGTCTCACATGTTGTGTCTCACATGTTGTCTCACATGTTGTGTCTCACATGTTGTGTCTAACATGTTGTGTCTCACATGTTGTCTCACATGTTGTGTCTCACATGTTATCTCACATGTTGTGTCTCACATGTTATGTCTAACATGTTGTGTCTCACATGTTGTGTCTCACATGTTGTCTCACATGTTGTGTCTCACATGTTGTGTCTCACATGTTGTTTCTCACATGTTGTTTCTCACATGTTGTGTCTAACATGTTGTGTCTCACATGTTGTCTCACATGTTGTGTCTCACATGTTGTCTCACATGTTGTCTCACATGTTGTGTCTCACATGTTGTCTCACATGTTGTCTAACATGTTGTGTCTCACATGTTGTCTCACATGTTGTGTCTCACATGTTGTGTCTCACATGTTGTCTCACATGTTGTCTCACATGTTGTGTCTCACATGTTGTGTCTCACATGTTGTCTCACATGTTGTGTCTCACATGTTGTTTCTCACATGTTGTGTCTCACATGTTGTCTCACATGTTGTGTCTCACATGTTGTGTCTCACATGTTGTCTCACATGTTGTGTCTCACATGTTGTGTCCCACATGTTGTCTCACATGTTGTCTCACATGTTGTGTCTCACATGTTGTGTCTCACATGTTGTGTCTCACATGTTGTCTCACATGTTGTGTCTCACATGTTGTGTCTCACATGTTGTCTCACATGTTGTGTCTCACATGTTGTGTCTCACATGTTGTCTCACATGTTGTGTCTCACATGTTGTGTCTCACATGTTGTGTCTCACATGTTGTCTCACATGTTGTCTCACATGTTGTGTCTCACATGTTGTGTCTCACATGTTGTCTCACATGTTGTCTCACATGTTGTGTCTCACATGTTGTGTCTCACATGTTGTCTCACATGTTGTGTCTCACATGTTTTGTCTCACATGTTGTCTCACATGTTGTGTCTCACATGTTGTCTCACATGTTGTCTCACATGTTGTGTCTCACATGTTGTCTCACATGTTGTCTCACATGTTGTGTCTCACATGTTTTCTCACGTTGTCTCACATGTTGTCTCACATGTTGTGTCCCACATGTTGTGTCTCACATGTTGTCTCACATGTTGTGTCTCACATGTTGTGTCTCACATGTTGTGTCTCACATGTTGTGTCTCACATGTTGTTTCTCACATGTTGTCTCACATGTTGTGTCTAACATGTTGTGTCTCACATGTTGTCTCACATGTTGTGTCTCACATGTTGTCTCACATGTTGTCTCACATGTTGTGTCTCACATGTTGTCTCACATGTTGTGTCTCACATGTTGTGTCTAACATGTTGTGTCTCACATGTTGTCTCACATGTTGTGTCTCACATGTTATCTCACATGTTGTGTCTCACATGTTATGTCTAACATGTTGTGTCTCACATGTTGTGTCTCACATGTTGTCTCACATGTTGTGTCTCACATGTTGTGTCTCACATGTTGTGTCTCACATGTTGTTTCTCACATGTTGTCTCACATGTTGTGTCTAACATGTTGTGTCTCACATGTTGTCTCACATGTTGTGTCTCACATGTTGTCTCACATGTTGTGTCTCACATGTTGTGTCTCACATGTTGTGTCTGACATGTTGTGTCTCACATGTTGTCTCACATGTTGTGTCTCACATGTTGTGTCTCACATGTTGTGTCTCACATGTTGTCTCACATGTTGTGTCTCACATGTTGTTTCTCACATGTTGTCTCACATGTTGTGTCTAACATGTTGTGTCTCACATGTTGTCTCACATGTTGTGTCTCACATGTTGTGTCTCACATGTTGTGTCTCACATGTTACAGATAGTAAGATATGCCATGCTTTTAAAAATCAGACCAAGTGGAAAGAAGTAAAGGGAGAAAAGAATGGGACCAAGAACAGAACCTTGGGGAACTCCACAGGTTAGGGAGGCACAAGAGGATCACCTCTCAGACAAGTAGGACCTGAACCAGTTGAGAGCTTTACCTGTAAAACCAGCACAGTGTTTGAAGCGAGCAATGAGAGTTACGTGATCTACTGTGTCAAACGCAGCCGTTAGATCTAAAAGCATTAAAAGAGACGAGTTGCAATGAGACAGCCACAGGTTTGAGCTGACTAACAGTTTTATGAAGCGTGGACAGAGACACTGGCTCAAACTGGTCAAAGACAGCAGAGCAAGCATAAGGAACAGAAGGGTCACACAAGGGTGGGGATATGTGGGCTCTGATATTTTTAACCTTCTCTTCAAAAAAGCAAAGCAACTGTTCACAGAAGCTTCAGGAGAAACTTCAGGACAAGTGAAGGAGGAAGCATTCATTAAAGAAGCAACAGTTTAAAAAATAATTAACATCTGAAATGATCAAAGTTATGAGAAACTATAACAGAAAAATGTTTGTTCTGTTGTTCTATCACAGCTCTCTAATATTTATTCCAACTGTCCCTCAAAATGTCATCAGATAAGGTTTGTCTGCACTCTGCCTGTCTGTCTGTCTGTCTGTCTGTCTGTCTGCGCCTAGGCCGAGCAGCACGAGTGACGTCATTCAACCACGGCTCGGTTTTGGGTTTTGGACGCTTCATTTTAAGACACCATCAAGAATATATTACAAGTGCTACGAAAGGAGGATATAAACTGTTCAGTGTGCCCTCCAGGAGGTGTCTCAGATCCAGACACCGCTCCACCAAAGGCAGAAGAAAGCAGAGCGCGGTGGAAGGATACAGCACCTGCGCGCAGGAGCGCACGGTTTGGTCACCAGACCAGGCGGAATGAGTTCAAAAAGCACAGGCATGTGGTCAGAGAAGAAGTCATCGCATTCTTCCCTATACATTCCTTATTGTGCGTCGGGGGTCGGTAACGATGCGCAAAGTACCGGGCTGGAACGCCCCAGCTCCAACATGCACAATTCAAAACGTGAGAAGGAAGGGAGAACAAGAGTTTACAGTTTGTTTCTTTAAAAACAACTGCCGCCCCTTCTCCGCGTCCAGCGCTCCCTGTGAGTTAAGACATGAACAGTCACGCGGTTATAGCTCTGACAGAGCGGTAGACTCACCAACGTTCGCTCTTCTCGTCCGGCACTAAGAGGGGGGCTCTCTCCAGCCAGACCAACAACAGGTATCCGCCAGGTATCCGCCAGGTACCCACGGAAGCAAGGGATCGCCAGGAGCGCAGGCCGCGACAGACTCCTCCATAAACCGGTGGAAAGACGCCGAGTTGCTCGTAGCGCCAGGCAGGTTTTAATGTTGCCCTGAGAGCCACACGTCTGCCCCTGCGTTTGTGACGTCTCCTCCGGGGAAGCGGGGACCTGAACACGGAGCAGGTGAGCAGGCACGCCCTAGAGGAGAGGGGGAGGCCCAATCCCTCGTCCATTGGGATCAAATTTCGCCACAAAGTCAACCGAAAGTTTGATATTTAGGAACGCTTGGTGATTGTAGCACAGCAGAGAGTTTATGTAACGGAATGGTAAATGGTAAATGGACCAGTACTTATATAGCGCTTTAATAGTCATACCGACTACTCAAAGCGCTTTACACTGCTAGTCTCATTCACCCAATCACACCACATCCACACACTGATGGCTGGTTTAAGCTAATCAAACCATCAGCTATATCTAATACATTCACACCACATTCATACACCACTGAACCCACAACCTTCTGATTGTGGCGACAATTCTACCACTGAGCCACAGCCGCAATTGTTAGTAGTCCTAGAAACAGCGGAGAGGGCCAGACTGCATGACACACTGGCGCCATCTTGCCCCCCCCCCCTTGTAAAAATAAATAATGCTAAGATGCTATATTGAGATAATGCTTTGATGCTTGGACGCTATGATGCTATGATGCTATGATGATGGGAGGCTATAAGGCTAATATTCTACACTGCTATGATGCTATGTTTCGGTAATGATATAATGCTATGCTACTTTAATGTTATGATGCTCTGATGCTCTGATATTATAATGCTATGATGCTATAACGCTTTAATGCTATAATGCTATACTGCTTCAGTGCTACAATACTTTGATGCCATAATGTTCTCATACAATGAAATTGTAATGCTGTGACGTTTTAATGCTTTGATGCTACAAAGCTATAGTGCTATAATGCTATGATGCAACAAGGCTTTGATGCCATAGTGCTACATTGCTTTGGTGCTATGATGCTATATTGCAATGATGCTTTGATGCTATGATACTGTGATGCTAGGATTCTAAAATGCTATTATGCTTCGATGCTATATTTCTATCATGCTATAAGGCTATGGTGCTTCAGTGCTATGAGTTGATGCTATAATGCTAAAATGATGTTATAAAGCTATGATGCTATGATGCAGTGCTTTTTCAATGACATGATGCTCTACTTCTGTGCTGGTTTACTGCTGTGATGCTATAATGCTACAGTGCTATAATGTTATGCTGCTATAATGCTTAGAAGCTTTGATGCTACAATGCTATAATGCTATATACACCTATATATACCATAGACTGTGTAATTAATGGACCTAGCCTGTGTGATGGCACCTGTCATTTTCTGTAATGGATTTTTGTAATGGACAGCGCGGCTGTCAGGGAAATTTCTCCTGTGCTCTGACTCACAGGCAACGCAGAATGAACACAGAGTAGAGTTTCGTTCACTGAACTTTACTGCAGGAGCGAGCGGTTTACAACAAAGGCAACTTCTTCATGCTAAAGACAAAACTACTTCAGTCTACATGTCAGAGGAACTTGGTGTCCACCTCCTTGTCGCATGATTATACATTTCACACAGTAACAGACACAAGCATTTGTGTATTTAATGCTCCCTAGGTTGGAAATGAGAGGTTCATACAAAGCTTTCACACAAAGTCCTAAAGGTCTGTGCAGCTGTTTATGAACAACAAGCATCGAGGAAGACAGTCAGTCCCCTCCTCTGAAGGCCTTAACACATCATAAGGTCGTGAACCTTTCAGACGGCAAACCCTGAAGACATGCTGGCTTCTAAATCAATTAGATATACTTCATGGTTACATGTGACAATATGAACATAACATGATGACATGAATCATAAGATGTGCATTTAAGTTTTCCTTTACATAATGATAACACGTTTATACGATTTCTCCAACAGCGGCCATATTGAATGAGGAATGAGGCGGGCTTTTAGTCTCCATAGTAACAACCATAGGGTGCCCAGTAGTCACCTGAGCTGAGCTGTACCTCTGATTGGATGAACTGGCGATCTTAATGTCTTATTAACTGCTGAGTTAGATATAAATTCACCTCCAGTGCGGTGCATGCTGTTAGTGAACTTAGCGATTCAGACGGGAGACTGATTGTTCCAGGCTGTAAACATTAGGGGTGTCCCAATCCGCTATTAATACTGAATATCGGTCCGATATCAGCAAAAAAAAAAAATCGGATTTTGTTGGACTGCATCTAAAATCTCTGCTATAAGCACTCTGATACAGGCAGTCCATTCCAGACTCTGCTCCAGCACTTCTATCCAGCAGCGCCCGGATCCAGCACACAGAGCCCGCCTGATCACAAAAACAATGTGTGCTAAGGTGCTAACAAAGGATCAAAGAGTAAGAGCCATGTCGGCTGTGTGGCAGACACATATAAAAGACGTTACAGCTGAGTGCAAACCTTGACCCATGGCGTCACAGAGCTGAGGAAGATTAATTCATTTAACCCTTTAAACGTTCCCTCGAGGCTTATTTGAGCTTCAAAGACCTACTAATTGCATTGGTGTGTTTGTGACTTCTGGTACCTCCAGAGCCGTCCTCAAGCGGACACTCAACGAACTGCAGATTTTAGCACTTCAGCATTGTCTCATATTTTCAGACCAGAGGTTGCTGCTTGATTTAAATCATTCATAAATCCAGGACCAGGACCAGGACCAGGCTGTATTTCTTAAAGAGCAGATAAACTAACAGCCTCAGTGTGAAAACTAAACTTTCCAAACAGCTTTGTGTGTGTGGTGAGTGCTGCATCATCATAATTACTTTCTCTAACACCATAAACCTCATGTCCCTCTGGAGGGTAAAATGAAAAAACAGATAAAACACTTAAATCGGTCAGTTTGGAGGCAGAGCCAGGTTATCGTCTCCTTTCTTCAGCTTGTTTTATTTAATGCTTCAGCTGGGATCCAGCTCCCCACTTAACACCAGATGATTTAACTCATAAAGCATACAAGCCTAAGACTTCCTCCTCCACTGTTTGAGCTCCTTAAAGCTGCTTTAATTGATACTCATTGATTAAGAATGGGTCAAGTGACTAATGCAATGTGAAGGGAACATTCCAAGTGATGAACCAACAAGGAGTTATTATTCAACCCTGCAGTCTCCTCAGCTTTACTAAGCTTTGGAGCATCGTTCAGGTCGTTGGTTTTATGGCCCGTAACTTCACCGTGTGCTTCACTGAGCTCATCAATCTCATTTAGATCACAGTAACAAACTGCTATCAGCACAAAGCTCTGAAGACTGTGTGCTTCCAGTTCTTCTGCTGGAAACAGGCACAGTGAGCTACGTCAGTGTGTGACAGCAGGGACCTGAAGCAATCAAGGAAAGATCAGACGTCCAGAGACGGTCTGTAGATGCTGAGCGTGGGTCAGAGAGCATCGTCTCCTGATGCTTCCTCTCTGATTTAGACACCACTGCAGCACAGCCGGATGACCAACAGCTGCGCTGCCTCTAAACTCACTGAGAAATGGTGTTTTCATGCCACTGTTAGCACTGTTAGCACTGTTAGCACTATTAGCACTGTTAGCACTGTTAGCACTGTTAGCACTGTTAGCACTGTTAGCACTGTTAGCACTGTTAGCATTAGCGAAGCTCTGAGTCTATGATGTGTTATAGACCGGCTCATATACTGATCTCAGATCTGCTGTGTTAAGCCTGTTTCTTTCTTTGGCCCCACAGTGTGTAATAAAACCGATGAGCGCTGCGTTAAAGACAGAAAGTCTGACGGATGGTTCTGTGTCTGCTCCGTACGGAGGCAGCCATCCACACTTCTTTAGAGGAGTGCTGACACTTTGCCATGAGTGCTGATCCCCTCCAGGAGGGCCTCCAAGGTGCATAATTTCATTCTTTATTTTTCAGATTAGATTAACTATAATGGACGGGGTCCATGACCCAAGAAGATCATTACTTATCCACTGACTCAAGAAAGCAGCCTGTACCTTGCAATTCCTCAATTACCAGCTGACAGACAGGCACGCTGGGAGAGGGTCACGCCAGAGCCCCAGCCTCCCAACGTATATTAGACTAAATCTCCATCCTCTCGCCCCGCTGCCCCCTCTCCGGGACTCTCTGGAACTCTCTGGGACTCTCCGGGGAGTGTGGAAGAGATTGAGGGCTCCATTGTTTCTGCTAATGCGGTTTAGCTGCCTGTCAAAGAGGCGGTCGGGAGCTGCTCCGGTCTTCACCATCAGCCTGTCTGTCACTGTTAGTGTGTGTGTGTGTGTGTGTGTGTGTGTGTGTGTGTGTGTGTGTACTCATTCCTTCATGTGGATTTGATGTGCTTGAACATGCAGCATGGACGTGTAAAGCTCATGGATTATATACATGCAGCTGGTCGTGTTAAATTCAAACCTTCTCCTCAGAACATTTTCAAGCTGCGTTAATTTTTTTCTGCCTCATCTCCATGTTTTCTCAAACACACTCATGCACGTATTTACCACCAACACGCCACCCTGCTCCCCCCTCTAAAATAAACCGTTTTCATCATGGCGGCTTCTGCGTGTGTTTGTGCCTATAAGTCACTGTGTGTCTGTGTGTGTGTGTGTGTGTATGTGTGTGTGTGTCCGTGTGTGTGTGTGTGTGTGTGTGGTTTGAGTGTGTATCCCTTTCTCTCTTCAGACTCATCCAGAATCTGTGTGACCTTGCCAGTCAGGCAGTCGGTCAGCTGTGGCGTCTGGTACACCGTCTCTCTTTTGCAGTTTGTGTTTACTGTAACTGCATGCGTGTGTTCCTCCTCCTCCTTCTCCTCCTCCTCCTCCTCCTCCTCTCCTCCTCCTCCTCCTCCTCCTCCTCTCCTCCTCCTCCTCCTCCTCCTCCTCCTCCTCCTCCTCCTGTCATATTGGTGTCAACTGAAACGTGCAAACCAGACCTCCTCTCTGCTGAGAAGCATCTGTTTGGCCTTTAATCCTAAAGACTTTTTCCAACACGCGTGTTCAGGTCGGACTGACTTTGTCATGAGATCCTGCCCACAAAGCGCTCTCCCTGATTGCAGAGATGGGAACGACTGCAATCAAACAGTCCTGAGGCTATAAGGTGAAAATGTTTCGCTTCATTCTAAGTTGAGCTGACACTTTAACCCTAATTGTTCCTTAAATGCAGAAAAGTCTGTGTTTTAACAAGCCGTATAAACGAGAGTGTGGCTGTAAAAGAAGAGCATCGCTGGATAAAGAGAGATTTGAAACACACACACATTCACACACACACACACACACACACACACACACACACACATTCACACATTCACACACACACACACACATTCACACACATTCACACACACACACACACACACACACACACACACACACACACACACGGGTGACAGAGAGGTCTTTGGTGAAATGGACCAGGCTCAAGGCGGATGCAGAACCAGGAAGGAGCTGTTGGACTGTAATTTCAGGACAGGCCTGAGTGATTCAGGTGAATGAAACCCTGATCTCACATCTCATCAATCATTTCTGAGCGTGCAGCAGCACCTGCGTGTGTTTTGTTCACTTTCTGTTAACTTCCTGTCTCCTGTATGTGTGTGTGTGTGTGTGTGTGTGTGTGTGTGTGTGTGTGTGTGTTGGGGGGGGGCTTAATTTATTCTTGTAAAGATGTAATGCAGCTCCAGGCCCTTCAGAGTAAGACAAAGCCAGAGCAGAGTCTCTGTCATAGGAATATTAACCCCGGAGGTCGACATCAGCACACCGGCAGACGACACATTCCATGAGACTTTTTACAACAGCAGACGACGTGTTCGTCAAAGGACTGCAGATGAAGAGCATTCATGAAAAGCTGGCGGGTCAAAGAGGCAATGAAGAGAATATTGCTCCTGATTTTTCATTTTCTCTTGACTCTTTACTGAACTGCCACCTTGCTTTCTCTCTTTCATGCTTCTATTAGCTCCAGTATAACCAGTCCAACACAGAGGCTGAGTGTGTTCTCTGGAAAGACACCAGAGTCTGTTTGATCATGTTTTCAGCCCAGCTAATGTGATGTAACAAGTTAGTCCAAGTGAGACTTGAGAAGTCTTCATCCATCAGCACACTGATGAAAAACATGGAGCGTACAAACTTCCCTTTTCTCTCACACCTTGAAAACCTGCAGTTCAGCCGCTCATGAAAGGTTCTTTCCAGCAGGAACAAGGAACCTTTGAGGAACTCTGCGCTTTGACAGCAGGAACCAGGGTCTAATCTGGATCCTGGGTAGAGCTGAGTATCAATCAAAAATGTTCAATTCCTTCACTTCGATACCGGTTCCTGAACGATACTTTATTCGATACCGGTTTTTATATCGGTTCTTACAAAAAGAAAATTTCATGACATGATGGAACAAATCTTGAGTTTTATTTTTCATATACGTCTGATTTTCTACTCTGAGCTGTTTTTTTTAAATTGCTTGAGGGGTCTGAAAGTCGTTAACTATAGCGACAAAGAGGCTAAGTCAACAACACTGACCTGCATACCACAACCACATGTAACATTACAGCCAGTCACCGTCAGCATTGTTGGATCATGATCATGTGATTAACTCTTTGGGTACCGAAACTTGGCACCGAAAGATAGGGTGTAATTTGATACTTGATACTACCAAAGTACTTCATTCTGTGCCATAAAAGAACCGAAGTTCAGTACCCAGCCGTAATCCTGGGTAGTTCAACAGCCCCCCCCCCAAAAAAAAAAAAGTTTCATAGCACCGTAAAACACCCATGAGGGACTTTCCTATTGTTCCTTGCGCCCTCTGGTGACAAAGCGGTGTCTCTGTCTCTCCTCGTCTTTCCTGCTACATGCACAGTCTGATTAAAACATCCCATCCTTTTTTCAACAGCCGTCACACCTTTATTCTTCTGCAAGCATTCACACAGTTTGCTACACCTGACGGTGCACGCCAAACCCTTCTGGACCCATTTATGGAGCGGCTGCATGTGTGAGATCATAAATTCATGTAAGAATGAGCCAAAAACCCCAGTTTAACTATGAAGCTGATGCTGGAGTGTTAAAACCTGCAGTTCCCTGAGTGTCCTCTGGAGTCTGTGAGCAGAACCAGTAGAAACCCCCTCTACAGTGGTAAGATCTCCCGGTTCTTTGAACAAACAAGAATCACTGAGCTATTCCTCAGTTCAGCATTTATTCTGCTCACAGGCAGACATGAGCTGAAGACAGGAGCGATCTGCCGATCAGCAGCTGTACACACATTGTTCCTCAGATTGTACTAGAACACAACATAAGAAGAGAAACACACTGAGCTAAAGCAAGGATATAACAAGACAGTGATAACCATGAGAGTGATGTCACGGTTCAAATCAGAAATATCCTAACAACAGCCGTTCAAAGAGCCAGAGATCAACATGTTCACAGCCTGGACAGATCATTTCTATCAGCACAAACTGAACAGGGGAGGAGTTATGATGTCTTATTGATGAAGATATTAAAACGACCAGTTTGTCCATATAAGGGCGTAGCTGTTTGACTGACAGGTGGGCGCCCTGTAGCTGTTAGCAAGGAGGCTGAAGCCCCGCCTCTTTACCTGTTAAACTCTTTACCTTTACTTAGGATGAGTGCAGTAGTTCCACCATGACTCCATCAAAGATGGGCTTCAAAACTCTGAATCAGAAACAAACGGATGACGTCACAGAGATGAAGACTGTTTTATTCAGAGTCTACGGTCAGAACTCCACGAGCTCACTCAGAGGTCAATGTACACCAAGAACAACATCCACCATTTTTCTCAGCTCTGCCTTCAGACGCTGATTTATGCTTCCAGTATTTTGGTCCACTTCTTCTCCAGATCGGTCAGCCTGTCACAATTCATCTTTTCAACAGCAAATATCCGTTTGATTGCCTTTAATATTTTCTTGATTATCTTTAGTTAACTTTTAAATTAATTGTACATTTGCTGTCTGTTGCTGATGTAGCTTTATGGGATATTTTACATCCCTTGAAGCTTCATCATTTAGTTTTTTTGTAAGTTTTTAATACTCTTAACAATGTTAAAGGGCTGAATACGGTTCTTTATGTAAATTTATTATAATTATTGTAATAATCCAGCGGATGACAAACACTGTGCAGAAAATGAGCAAATTTTAGAGCCTTGAACCAAAGCAGGGACACACGAGACTGAGCTGTGCACAGAGCACCCCGAGCTGAAAATTCACCTATTTAACACTAAACCTGACAGCTGCTCTGATGAATTGCTGTTCATAAAGAGTTAATTTCCATGTGGGGCATTTTGTTTGCCTTAGCAGGTCACACACGGACAGCAGCATTAACTACAGTCTGTTTTGTAACCAGATAAAAACTTCTCACGGGAGCTTTTCACGTCTCCTTAATGTTTGATCTGTGGGCAGTGATTAATAAAAATGTCTGGATGCAAGTTTACCTTGTGTGAAGAGATCTCTGTGTGATAATGTAATCTCTGAGTGACAGTAGGGATGTTGCTATGAACACATTGTCACTGAATGCATCATCACAAAAAGATGTTTTTTCAATGAAAGAGGAAAGAAAAGAGAAAACCAAACCCGGGGTCCAAACGAGCCAATCAGCTGATTGTAGCCCTTCAACATAAGCATCAGCTGCAGTTCTGCCAATTAAATGCCAACACATGTCCATGTGCTGTTTGTCCACTAGATGGAGCTCTGACTCCATTCAATCATCAGTCCCCACCGCTGCCTTCTTAATAACATACAGGAGTGGGCTGAGCAGAGCATGCTAACAGGTAACTTTATAACAACGTTGTGAAGTTAACAATGACTCAGCATGTCTCCCATTTCAGTTCAACTCTCTTTGCCATAACGAATTAGGTCTGCTTCATTGCATTGGTCATGCTATGCATTTACGTTGCATTGCTAAAGTTGTGCTAAACTAGCTTAAGCTCCTCCCTGTCTGTAAAACTGAAGAAAGACGTAAAATACTCCCTAACAAGAGATCCCTATTCACTACATTCAACATGTTATACATCCCACAATGGACCAGAATTCATATAGAATACAAAGCGCAAGCTCGATGCTATCATATATGGGAAATTGTACTGATATGCTAGCGGTTAGCATACAGTGATATAACAGGCAAATGTTTTCAGACAGGAAGAGAAAAAAGTTTCTGTTTTTTAATTTTTTTATGAAAAACGTTGCCAGTGGGATCAAAAAATCCACACCGGTCTGGCCCTGATCCAAACTGATGGTGAGGTGAGAAAGTGTAGAAACCTGTAGTAAAATAAGCAGTACTGTCCCCAGTCCACAACCGACAAACCTCATTTTATTTTGCTCAAAACTGAAGTAAATTTCCTTCCATCTCTTCCTTTTTTTCTCCTCCCTCCTGCAGACTGAGACAACTGGTGGAGTTGATTTAGTATCAGAGGAGCAGGTGAGGAGGAAGAGAAGGAGCGCTGGGGGAGCTGTCTTAAAGGGGGAGTGACAGATAGATGGACGGGCAGGAATCATCGGGGGACATGGAAGGGCTGCAGAGCTGACACCGGATCCTCTGAATCAGGCTTTCTCAAGGACTTCTGCAATTCACAGTTTGATCTTGGCCTGGGGAGACAAATGGAGGGAAGGTGGAGGAGAAGAAAGAGGAGAGGGAGGGCCTCTCTCAGGAGCTGAACAAATTGAGAGCACTGTGGTTTTTTAGGAAAGGGAGATGGATGAGGACGTGATGTGCAGCCACCACAGTGACAAATGGGCCGTGTTGTTCTCTGCACCATTGCTTGGTGCTCCTCTTTTGTTGGAGTATAGAGAGGTGGCCTGCTTTGGCAATTAAAGAGACTGTGAACTGTCCAACACTACAGATAAATGTTGGATATTCAAGCTGGCAGTGGATAAATCAAGCCTCCAACTGTCGGAGTGAAACGAATAAATCACCAAATGGAAGCAGAGCAAACTATTCGCTCAAAGACGGCTCAATTATTACTTGGCACACCTGTTACAGAGGCACTCCCACAAATGGCCACAGTGACAACAAGCGACCCATCATCACACTAATTCGATTGTGCTCTCTGGTTTTAACTGCTGCAGCGACTTTATAGATTGTTAAACAACAAAGGACTAATTGTCTCTTCAATTCGCAGAGTGTTCAAGTCTTCAGAGGAACGCGTCCTTATCAGTGCCGAGCCAGGCACCCGGAGACTGAAGCCTCCCCCACCCCCCCTGCTATATTTACACATGCAAACGCAGCGGGGCATGCATGTCCACATATGTGCATGAAAGCCTGTATGGACACACATGAGCACACACACCCCTACCTGGCAGAGGAGCATCCACAGGCTGTCTCATCAGTCCAGTCATGTTGGTGTGTGTTTGAATCCCTCAAAGGCTCCTCTGGACCGTTCAGCCCGCTGCCGCTCCGGCTCGCTCTGCAGCCCTGAGCCACAGAAGGCAGAAGAAAAGGGATTTGTGAGTCCACCGCTGGCGGCGAGGAATGACTGGGATGCTTTGGCGAGTTGTGCTTATGTGGGATTTAAGTGGCTGAGAAATTCGAGGACAGTTTTTACTCCTCTGATCCAATCCTCTGACTGATCTGTCTTTGGTAAATTTAATACACGAAAGTGAGATTTTAAAGCTCAGGGGCGAGAGGAGCTCTTCACCGCTTCCTTTCAAGCAGGATGCAATAAAAAGTGTCTTTGTGAGGGGGAATATTTTCTACTGGGCACAATTACAGAATACTTGTGTACCATGAGCCCTGCATGCACAGCCGCTCTGCAGCCTCCTATCAGCAATCTTTAACAGCATGTGTTTATGAGGCTGCTGTACAACACGTGGAGAAATAGCAGACTTAATCATTTATGCTGCAGAATTTCTACATTACAATGTTTTGCTAAATCTATCCAAAGTGTCAGGTCCAGTGATTTTCTTTTTGCTTATCCTTAAGCCAGGAGCGGCTTAGACCGATAAGAGGAGCTAGCCGAGGGTCATCAGCTGCTTAGCCTGTGCAGCACAGTGTGTGTGTGTGTGTGTGTGTGTGTGTGTGTGTGTGTGTGTGTGTGTGTGTGTGTGTGTGTGTGTGTGTGTGTGTGTGTGTGTGTGTGTGTGTGTGTGTGTGTGTGTGTGTTCCCATATGGACATATGCATTCTTGAATCACAATAGCATGCAGGATGGGCATGATTGGTTTAGTGCACGGTTAAAATCTGCCAGCACCTCCACAAGCTTTGTGTGTTTTGTCAGCAGTGCTGATGTGGACTGGAGCGTATATGTGCCGAGGTTTTCAGAGGTCGGGCTCCACTTTATCTCAGCTCCACGTTGCTGTATAAGAAATCCTTCCCTGCCCACATTCAGGGGCCAGTCCCATATCCTGCTCTGAGAAACATAATGTTACCCATGTTGAGGTATCATCAGATCTTCGGCTGCGTTTATCTGTCCTCTGTGATTTATCACCCTGCACACACAACGTTCACATTTTCATGATCCCCAGAGGTTTCCTTCTTTAACTTTATGATCAAAAGTTCACTTTCCCTGCTGGTTGTTGTGTTGTGCTTCAGTCTGCTCTGTTTCTCCTCATGTCTTCGTCCTCTTCAGTGACATTTCCCTCTTGAACAGAGGAAGAAACCATGAAGCAACAAAGACCTTTGCAAGCAACAAAGGCTCTAAATCTTTACCATACTCTTCTCCTCAGTTGTTCCCAAATGGAGGAATGATTTTCCCAACTCTCCATGATCCGCAGAGTCCCTTTCTACGTTTAAGAGACGTCTGAAGACTCACCTCTTCACGGAGCTCTTAGGGTGCAGGTGTCATCCGTACCATCAGCCCTAAAGTCCAGTTGGTTTGGCCAGTGTGACTAAAAGTATACCACGCTTCATGCACGAGCACGAGGACATGGTCACCATAACTGCTCCTCTCGACAGTCTGAGGGAATCCAAACAGCTGATGAAGTTTTCTGAAGCTGTCAGAGGTTTCTCCAGCCCTTCACGCCGTCTCTTTAATCTTTACTTCTGTCCCTTTAAACTTTTCTTTTAGTGTTTTTTGGGCTCTAATAAATAATAATAATAACTAAAATAATAATAAGAGGGGAAGGGAGGACGGGAGTGGGGAGGGGAGAGGAGAGGAGAGAAGAGAAGGGAGGAGAGGAGAGAAGAGGAGAGGGGAGGGGAGGAGGGGAGGGGAGGGGAGGAGAGGAGAGGAGGGGAGGGGAGGGGAGGAGAGAAGAGAAGGGAGGGGAGGAGAGGAGAGAGGAGAGGGGAGGAGGGGAGGAGAGGAGAGGAAAGGAGAGGAGAGGAGAAGGGAGGGGAGGAGAGGAGAAGAGAGGAGAAGAGGGGAGGAGAGGGGAGGGGAGGAGAGTTTCATAATGTAATGGGGAGACTGCAGGAGATGCTGTAAGGGAATTATTTGGCTTTTAGATGATTTAAAGTTTCCTTTTTATGGTTTTTCAGCACAATCAGACGGCCTGGTAAAGTTGTTTACAGCACTCTTGTAAATTCTGTTCCTGTAGTTTCAGAATAAATTCATCAGAGTGATTTTTCAGAGAGGACGATCATCGGAGCGGACTTCTTTTCCTGATGAGCTCAAACTGCCTCTGTCCCATCGTACTGAGCCTCTGCAGGAACACTGCTCATGAAACAGCAGAGTTAGGCAACACAAGATTAAATGGAGCAAGGAGAGTCATTAAATATGAGAGATTAATATTACAAAATGATGTCTGGGGTTGATAAAGCACGTCTAGAAGCGGCTGTAACCATTTCTGAAACTGCATAAATTAATTGGATTGCTTAAAAATCTGTTAAAGAAGATGTCAGGCAGATATCTGCTTCTTATTCTTTACAGCTGGGAGAAATTTCTGTCTTTGATGTCAGAATTTCTATGCCGGGATTATTGATTCTCTTTAAGTCCAGCTGAGTCCTGCATGGACGGAGAGTCATGAATGAAACACGAAGAACTTTGAATGCACACGACACAATCTGCTGCTCCCGAATCAGACGAGTAGCGGATGGGCTCACGCTTGTCATGAGGATCGGCTCTCGTCCATGGGGATCAGAGCTTTCCCGTCTGCTCTGTGTGAGTGAGTTCACAGCCGCAGATCAATAAACGCCTCTTTTTATTTATTTTTTTATGATGTGAAGCAAACACACCCAGCAGGCCATTACTCCATCCCTCAGTGTGACAGTAAAAACACATCATAAACATCCTCCAACGGGCCTGATGCCTGACAATCGATTATAGCTTTATTGATACCGACTGTGCCGTGTCACAGCAGCGGCAGAATATGAGGCATATTAGGCGTACAGCGTCTTCCATCTGTTCCCAAAACGTTGACCTTGACTTCTAAGCAGACAATGGAGCGATTATATCGGCGTTAACGAAGTCGTGGTATTGATCTGAGGAATAACACTGATGTTTTTCAGCTGTTGGTGTGTGGAAAGCGTCCACTCTTCCTCCCCGGTGAGATCAATATTCATTACTGCTCACTTCGCAGCAGAATTATGAAGAGCTGTAATTAATGCTTTGCTCCTATGATGAATGGTTATCATTGTGCCTGGTGGCGCTTGGCGCTGGTTTACAGTATCATTCCTCCTCTGAGTCTGGGGCCAGTTCACACCCCGCGGCCCCTGAGAGCCTTTTCTGCTCCAACAGGCGGCCGATCGATGAGCTCAACCGTCCTTTTTAAAGAGATGATGCAGCTCAAGGTGACGCATCCTGGACGCCTCTTAACACACAGATCTGTAATTGCTGCGACCGATGCAGAGCGGGAAGCCCGTTTGGGCGTCCAGAGGACTTCAAAGGCTTCATCTTTAATTACATGTGTGAAATATTTTTAATTGGGTTTAAAAACTCATGAAAATGTTGCAGAGCTTTGAAAAGCAGCTGGTGGTGTCAGAGGATGGGGGTACAGGTTTCTGTAAAGGTGTAATTAAGTGTGTGAACCCTGCGCAGTGTCACATCATCAGTGTAGAAGTTTGTCTTCATTAATGTGTAAGAAGAGGAGTGTGTACATTAAAAAAGAATGCTGTTTCCTGAGCCCAGAATTTAAAACTTTGACCTCCACCTGTTTGGTTTCTGACGGATCAGGTGATGTTTGGACAGGAGGCTGGAGCTGGACCACAGGTGCCTCCAGGTCACTTACTGAAAAAACAGTGTTTTAAACTGGGACAGTCTTCACACGTTTGCAGACTTTAAACTGACCCATAAAGTGCTGCTTCAATTGGCTCCTCTGGCAGAGTTCATCAGCCAGAGAAGCAGCCCTGAGCGTGTCACTGGAGGCTCTGTCAGAGGTCACTGTTACATCCCTCTGCCCAGGAGCACTTTCAGTGAGGAGCCATCAGTGTGTGGAACTCAGTACCTGAGGAGGTTAAACTGCTCACAACAATCAAAGCTTCACAAAAAGAGTTGAAAATGTAGCTTCTCAACATTTACAGCTGCCAACACTAAAGAAAAACCTGCTGAGATGTTTTCATGTTGTGATAAAATGTTGGGATGTTGTATTTCGTCTCAATTGTATAATAAGAGTCACATATGTATTATATTGTACCTGTGCTTCTCTGTCTCTCTCTCTCTCTCTCTCTCTGTCTGTCTGTCTGTCTTTCTCTCTCTCTGTGTGTCGGTCTGTCTGTCTGTCTGTCTGTCTGTCTGTCTGTCTGTCTGTCTGTCTGTCTGTCTGTCTCTCTCTCTCTCTCTCTCTCTGCCTCTCTCTCTGTCTCTCTCTGTCTCTCTCTCTCTGCCTCTCTCTGTGTCTCTCTCTCTGTGTCTCTCTCTCTGTCTCTCTCTATCTCTCTCTCTCTCTGCCTCTCTCTCTGTCTCTCTCTGTCTCTCTCTCTCTGCCTCTCTCTCTGTGTCTCTCTCTCTGTCTCTCTCTGTCTCTCTCTCTCTGCCTCTCTCTCTGTGTCTCTCTCTCTGTCTCTCTCTCTGTCTCTCTCTCTGTCTCTCTCTCTCTTCTTTTAAATGTAATTTTATTGCCTTTCTCTACATCATGTCCAGGGGACTACAGATGAAAACTAGCCTTCTGGCTAATTTTGGCTTTTTTAACCGTGTGTAATCATGTTTTATGAGATTGCACTGTCCCCTTTTAAATGAACTAAACTCAACTGAAAACCTCGATCACGTGTGTGAAATTTAAATCAGACTGGAGGTTAAATGAAGGAGTTACAATAAGTTGGTTGTTAATGACGAGTTTGATGCGTCGCCATGGACACAGTTTATCTACATGAGCTGGTCAGTGATGCTTGATGAAGGCCTTTAAAGGGTGGAGTTTTAATCACAGAGTAAAACATATGACTTCCTGTTGACAGTAGGGGGTGCTGTAGTTTTAGGTGAAAAAAGTATCTGGTTGCCTTCAGACTGTGACACTGAACATGTCTGTGCATTTAGGTTCAGATCCAACAATTCTGATTTTTTCAACCCTGACTGTGAGCCTCCTGCTGCACATTAAACACTCAGTACGTTTACATGCACGCAGCAGCCTGGCTGAGGTCATAGCTCGATGGTAAAGCCACAGTGAGGGCTCTGGTCTGGTCTGTGTATACAAAGAGAATCTGACTTTAGGCTGAGAATGTCTCACTCCGCTTCAATAGGTGGCGCTGTGTCCTTTTATGATGAGTGAAGCTGCGTGTGTATCAAACTAGTTTCTGTTCACCTGACGAGAAAACAACAATCTAACACTGATGGTGAGCTGGATGCAGTTGGATGCGGCTGGATGCAGCTGGATGCAGTTGGATGCAGCTGGATGCAGCTGGATGCAGTTGGATGCAGCTGGATGCAGCTGGATGCAGCTGGATGCGGCTGGATGCAGCTGGATGCAGCTGGATGCAGCTGGATGCGGCTGGATGCGGCTGGATGCAGTGGGATGCAGCTGGAGCTCATCACGTTTTATTTATCTGTGTGTCATGGTGTTTGTTGTGTTGGAGGCTCAGACCGTATGAGCGCAGTGACCCCATCCATCATTATCTGAGCGTGTCAAACGAGCTGTGTGGAGTCTGTATTCAGCTCAGCTGAGCTGTTTACATGCATTTTAATAGCCTGATCTCAAGCTGACTAAGCTCATAGTCTGATTTCTGCATGTTAGGGTGAGGGTTAGCACTGAGTGACTGCAGCTCTGCTTAAAGACCAACACAGCATGAGGACGTCTGAGGATGCTCTGAAGGAGGGATGGAACAGACGGAGTGCTCAGGCAGAGGAGTGAAGGTGAGGTCTGTTACTCAGCTGGACGGTTTGAATATCTGATGAGGTGTCGACCATCACTCTGTGGAGGACTGAGAGCCTGAACACGTTTCTCTGACAGTTTGAGCTTCAGGGGGATGGAGGAGCAGCAGCCCTCCTCTTCCCTTTGTTTGAGTTTCTGTTTCTTCAAGTGTTGAAAGGACAAAAAGAAATCCCGTTAATCTCTCCCTGCAGAGCCTCTGAGTGTGACTCTTTGATGGTAAACAGAGTAAAGGGAGGATCAGCACCCAGAGGTGCTCAGCTGTCCTCTGCTTCAGTGTTTTAACACCTGACTCCAAACTTCTGTCTGCAGCACAGAGCTGTGTGTGTGTGTGTGTGTGTGTGTGTGTGTGTGTGTGTGTGTGTGTGTGTGTGTGTGTGTGTGTGTGTGTGTGTGTGTGTCTGTGTCTGTGTCTGTGTCTGTGTGTGTTTTTGTGTCCTGAAGATTTCTGGACTTCAAATAAACTCTGACGCTTTGGTTTACAGTACCCCCCCGACGTCTGTAAGCTATCAGTCACCATCAGCTGGTCCCAGAGGCCTGTGGGGAGGTTTTATTGAATGTGTGTGTGTGTGTGTGTGTGTGTGTGTGTGTGTGTGTGTGTGTGTGTGTGTGTGTGTGGTTATTGACACCAGCAAAAGGACAGAAACACCCCCGGGTTAAAAGAGGATGTAGCACTCTGATTTATTTTCATTTCTAACTCATTCCTCACAGGAGCACCTTACACACCCTCAGATTCATTTACAAAGACACACACACACACACACACACAGCAGCATAAACACACACACACACACACACACAGCAGCTTCACCCAAATCCGAGGATTAAAACCTTGTGTTTGGTTGGAAATGAAAGATGTTCCTCCCTGCGTGTGTGTTCAAAGCTGAGCTCGGCTTCAGCATGTGCACCATCGATGACCTCAATTAGCTCTGCGTCTGATAGACACACACAGAGCATCCTGTTTACACACACACACACGCACACACACATACTCTGCCATGTAAGCGTAAAGGGGGGGGGGGGGGCCGGCCATGATGGCAGGATTAGAGCAAGACGACAGTTTGGATTCATGTTTGTGTTCTTCTCTGTTTCATCATTAAAGATAAACCTTCATGCTCCTTCTGACACGAGGAAGAGGAGTGTGACAGGGAGCGAGGGAGTGACAGACAAGGAGAAAGACAGAACCAGAGAGAAAATAGAAGTTAGGAATGGATCAAAGAGAGGAGGACAGAGGAGAGAGTCACAGAGGCAGAGATTCAAAGGTTCAAAGAGGACGGAAGAATAGCACAGAGGGAGAGGATGGAAAAGGACTTAAAAGAGAGGGGGATGGATGAAGAAGAGTCAGGGGGAGAGAGGAAAAAGGTGGAGGAAAGCAGGAGCAGGCGGAGCACAGATGTAGACGGAGGAAGCAGGGATCGGTCACACGGCAGGCTCGCTGAGAGCCCACGCTCTGACCTTCACAGGACGAGCTGCTCCTCTGAATTTATGCACACGCTCACTTTGTATTATTGGCTCAGGGTGTGTGAGCCGCACGCCATGCATGGACGTATGTGCAGCCACGGCGTGACGGAGGTCTCTCTCTCTCTCTCTCTCTCTCTCTCTCTTTCTCTCCCTCTCTCCCTCTCTCTCTCTCTCTCTCTCTCTCTCTCTCTCTGCTCTGTTATCTTATCCTGGAGAAAAGCCCAGCCGCCTGCGGTTTCAGAGCAATTACTGTACAGCGTATCTGTGGAGGTGTTACAAACGAAACACGGCTCAGGTCACGCACGCCTTGCTTTGCACACCAGCACACGAGCAAACCTTCAGACGCTCTCAGCCCCTCACATGAAGCAGGAATGTCTCCGATGGTCAGAGACGAGCCCCAGTTCATGGTTGACCTCAGGTTGGACGGTTTAAAGTCAGCTCCAGCTGTTTGAACGCTCTGCCTCCCCAGGTACACTGAGGGATGGTGTGTTTACCTGAGGGGGAGCAGGAGACTCTGTTCACCACAGACAAAGAGGTCAGTGTGTGAAGCCATCAGGGGAAAAAACTGTCTGACTGTCCTGACTGACAGAGAGCAGCTGGATTAATGGGGATCCGGTCTGTGTTAGCAGCTCAGTGATCCTCTGAGCGCTCGTCATGGCGAGTCGACCCACGCCGGAGTCAAAGAGAGGAAACATCCTCCAGCTGCAGTGAGACGAGCCCTGATGGTCCTCACAGGTCCTCAGGTCCTGTCTTCAGACCCTGGAAGAGCCCTGACCACAGATCCTGCTGATGTTCTGGTGAATGATGTGCTTTTTACATGACAACGGTTTTAACTATTTTAACTATAAACTGTCGTTGTGTTCCGGCCCCTCGTTCGTACAGAAACGATGTTTAATGGACGTAATCGCAGCTTTTTTAAAACGTCCTCCAGAGTGGATGTTTTTCCTCCTTCCCCGTATAAACAGCAGGCCGGCGTTTTCAGGAGTTTTTAAGTTCCATGTGCGAACCGTTGAAGGTGGACTGACCGTGTTGAGCTTGTGCTGCTGAATCTGCTGACTGCCTTTAACAGAATGTGCAGCTGTTGCTTCACTTCTGCTCTCAGATAAGATGCATTCAATAAATACACCAGCTGATCAGCCCGCCTCTTCTTTGGCAGAGGGCGACCAAAAGACTCTACGGTTATATCGCCACCTACAGGCCTGATGTGCATACTGCAGCGTTTCCAGTCTCTCTGTGTTTCCGTGTAAACGCAGATTTTTTTCTCTGTGTTTTTTTGTGTTTTGATTGAAACGCTGTGAAACGTTGTCGTGTAGACGGGGCCTGAGTCTGCTGCGTGTCCGGCCATGGGAGCTCCTCTTTCTGTTCACCCTCAGCCTGTTCTCCTGCACGCTGTTAATGGAGTCGATTTGAGTCCTTTCTGCTGACTCAGCTGGTTGGCAGAAGGTTTTCAATGAGTTTGAAGGTTTATGGAGAGAGATACTTTACCGCCAAACATTACATAAGTGAATTAAATGCAGCCCGTGGGGGATGAATTCAGATGAAGTGGGGAAGACATATTTGAGATGCTTTCTGCTGCTGCTGCTGTACTTACAGGGAACACTCGAACCTAAACAAATTGCTTCCTTGTTGCTCTCCTGCTGCACGCGAGGCGGGATTTCTACAACAGCCAACACTGCAGGTTCATTTTCAGCAGACTGAATAAATATCTGCTGTGCAGCTCCAAATGTCACACATCCTAAATGAATGCACACACACACACACACACACACACACACACACACACACACACACACACACACACACACACACACACACACACACACACAGGGCAGGAAAGCTTGCAGACTCTGCTTCTTCTCTCTTTATCCCCTGACTGGAGTCTTTCCTCGTCACGCCACAAACTCAGGTGAGAGAGTTTCAATGAACCCAAAGTACCGGAGCTCAAATGAACTGGATCAACACTCCAGCCTGCTGTGGAGCCATCCCAACTCCAGGTCAGGCTGGAGGCTCTGCCTCACCCCTCCTCCCCCATTTTCATCGGAGAGAGGACGAGAGGAGCGGGTTTGGGCTGGAAGTCCCCCTGAATGCTCCACCTTCACGTCTCCTGGTTTAACTGAGGGAAGAGAAGAGACTGAAACACCACACACACAAAACAGGAAGGCAGAACCAGGGAGAGAGAGCAGTTCAGGCTGAGACTCACCCTCAGGGGGGCGGAACACTCTGCCTCCCCCTGCTGTCCTCCGGTCAGGGGGGAGAGAGAGACAACGCGCTCAGCTCAGGTGATCAGAGGTCAGAGAGAAGGCGGGAAAACACATCTGAAAACTACCAACACCTGCTGACACACACACACACACACACACACACACACACACACACACACACACACACACACACACACACACACACACACACACACACAGCTGAAAACCACTAACACACTCCAGCCGCAGGCTGTTTTCTAACATGTGATCAGTGCTGACTCCTCAAAGATAAACTGGCTTCTGGATGCACACACACACACACACACACACACACACACACACACACACACACACACACACACACACACACACAGAAATGAAGGTACACACAGACATTGGGGTAAGTTAAAGAGGTTTTCTGCCCCGTGGTCGTCCTTGGGCAATATCATCACAGAGAGAATCAATAGAGCCATCGCTCAGAGAGAGAATGGAGAGAGCCAGAGAGACACATGGGGGGGGGGGGGGGTAAAGGTAGGAGGGGAATAACCGATGTGAGGAGAGAGTCCTTAAGTCAGACAAACGAAAAAGTGAGTCAAAGAGTATCATTAGAGGCAACAAGAGAGGAAGAGGATCAGAGAGGGACGAGAGGACAGAAGAGCTGGCATCAGTGTCTGAGAGAGCGAGGAGTACAAAAGGAAGCTGAAGTCAAAGTGACGAGGATGGATGACGGAAGCTGCTGAAAGTGGAACAGATGGAGAAAAAGAAAAGGAAACACAGGGGGAGAGAAAGAGGATGAGTGACTGAGCAAGACCAGTGAGCAAGAAATGAATGAAAGGGAAAAGAGGCGGCTGAGGATGATGGCTCTGTGATGAGTGAAAAAAGAAGAAGAAATGAGACAGAAGTCAGAGATAAGGAAGGAAAGAGGGTGGAAAAAAGAGTGATGTCTCAATGAGTGTGATTAAGAGGAACAAAGAGTGACCCTGACATGAAGTTTGGACAGATTTATGCTCCAGTCTTCATGAGGGGCCCATGTCTCAGGATCAAACCGGGATGTAACTGCTCTTGTCAACATGGCGGCTGGAGAAGAGGAGTCATAAATTTAACACCGTAAAGTTGAAGGTGAAACGCAGCTCTGAGTTTGAGCAGCAGCAGAGGGCGGTCCCCTCATGAAACATTCAGTGCTCTGTGTTATTGTGGGGTTTTTAAAGCTGCACTTGTCATTATTTTTATATAACAGCTGATGAAATGATGATGTGGGCTTTCTGCAGGTGATAGAACCAAGCGTTCGACTGACTCTGCAGATCTGCACGGCTCTTCAGATTACCTAACCTGCCGTGAATCCTGTTCCTGTTTTAAAACCTGCACAGGAAAGACTTCAACCAACCAGTTAGGACAAAAACTCATCAAAAAACTGTTTACAGAGATACAAAACCAACTGAGAAGAGCAGGTTTCTCATCGGATAAACTCAGACTACTAAAGTCGCCCCCTGCTGGCCATGAACAGTACTCAGCTTTATATCTCTTTCTCTCTGGTTTCTCTGTTTCCTTCTCACACACCGTGGATAGTTTACAGCCTTTCATCGTGCCCCAAAAATGTTCAGAATCAATACAAACTGCAGCTGAAAAAAAGTTTTTTTTTTCTCTTTTGAACATTTGGAGCTCGTTTCATCTCAAACTGACGTCTCTGGATCCTGAAGTTTGCACATTTATCACTGCAGGCAGAGATATTAAAGGTAAATATTATGATTCTTGGGGTTTGTTTGGTGATTCTTTGAGAAAAACTGAAATAATCTCAGATTATTTGCATTTAACAGTTTATTTATGAGCCCTATCAGCAGCCAGTGTCACAGCCTGACCATGAACTGTGACCAAAAGCTATTAGTGTGGAAACAAAGAGAAAACCAGAGTCTCTGGATGTCACAGATTCAGAGGAAGAGAAGTGGACAGCTCAGGCTAGCTCCACTGAAAGTGACCAATCCTGAAAGACGTTCATCAGTGCAGTCCAAAGAGGAAGTCAGTCTGTGGGTCACCAACTTCAGCAGCAGGTCACATGTTAACAACAAACAGCCTGAGAAGGAAACAGATGGTCAGATCTAAACGGATAACAAAAACATAAACCCTAACTAACCCTGACTAACTATGACTAACCCTGACCTACTCTAACTTACTCTACCTAACTCTGACTTACTCAAACTAACCTGACTAACTCTTACTAATTATGACTAACTCTAACTAACTCTACCTTACTCTGACTTACTCTACCTAATCCTGACTAACTTTCTCTACCTAACTCTGACTAACTCTAATTAACTCTAACTCTGACTAACTCTAATTAACTCTAACTCTGACTAACTCTAACTTACTCTACCTAATCCTAACTTTCCCTAACCCTGACTAACCCTGACTGACTCTCCCTAACTCTACCTAACATTGACTAACTCTAACTAACTTGACCTAACTCTGAATTACTCTAACTAACTCTAACTAACCCCGATGTACTGAAGCTACCTCCTATTAATCCAGAAAACTCAGATTAGCCGCAAAAACCTCATTTTTACGACAGCTGACCTGCACTGCTTCCTTCAGCTAAGCTCAGACACCTTCGCTCATCCACTTCCTCTCTTGCCCCTCTCTTTCTTCCTCTTCTCCTCTTCCTCCTCTCTGTCTCGCCTCTCCTCCTCTCTTCCTACCTTGCCTCTTCCTCCTCCTCCTCCTCCTCTTCCTCCTCCTCTTCCTCCTCTCCTCTCTTTGTCGTCCTTCTATCCTCCTCCTCTCCTCCACCTTTCCTCCTCCTCTCTTTTTCCTTCCTTCCTCTCCCCTTCCTCCTCTCTTCCTTCCTTCCTCTCCCCCTCCTCCTCTCTTCCTCCTCCTCTCTTCCTCCTCCTCTCTTCCTCCTCCTCTCTTTCTCCTCCTCCTCCTCTCTTCCTCCTCCTCTCTTCTTCCTCCTCCTCCTCCTCAGTGGCCTGTATTAAAGTAATCCCTGCTCCTCGTGCTGCCTGCTCAGCACTGTGCAGTCGCTGGGAGTAATGGGCACAGCCCTTACATATTATAACCATTCACTGTGAGCCAGGGACATTAACCTGTGCGGCTCCTCATCTTCATCATCTTCATCTTCTTCACAATGACAGGCTGATTCCTTTAATGTGGGCTCCGTCTCACAGGAACATTTCTGCCTGCACACTGAGGAAACTGCAGCTCAGAAACAGCTGAAGGTACAGCTAATCTTTTTACTGCATCAATTAGCAAAAAATGTAATTATCCCACACCGCCCTCAGGCAGGGAACGGAGCACACACACACACACACACACACACACACACACACACACACACACACACACACACACACATTTACACATGCTGGGTTTAAACATATCATTGTGATCGACGACTGTTTTCTCTCTATTTGTTTAGATATTATAGATGTTCTCCCTGAAAATAAAAAGGTCCCTCAGCTTTAGGAGCTTAATCAATCTACAAAGATTGTTTGGAAATGGAGAATATTGTGGATCAAAGGCCTGACTGTGATGATGAAACAGAGAACATGGTGATGAAATGAGGAAATTAAGCGTCTTGAGAAATATAAGGCAAGAGCTCAAACTTTTCTGTAAGAGTGAAGGGGATAATTTTAGACTAAGGGACCCTCACAACATGAAAACTTTCAAAATCGCAGGACGCAAGTGTTTGGGGTGAACGTTTTCAGGCTGCATGTTTCCCAGATGCTGCAGAGGAGCAACAAATGTTCAGAGACGAGGCCTCATTGTGAAATTAATTCTGAAAGCTGTAATTAGCCCAACAAATGAAAGCACGGCTGACAGGATTGGTGCAGACTCCATCTCACGCTGCTTCTGCTCCTCTAAATTAAGATCACATTTCCTGTAAACCTCATTACTTACAGCAGCAAAGCAGCGCTGCATCGTGTCACTCCTCCTCCTGCTCAGCTTCACCCTCTTTCTGTTTTACTTAAGAGGATAAATGTGTTGCTTTCATTCGTTCATTCGGCAACGAGCCGTCTCATGAAGCGCTGACGGCTTTAATTCAGCCTCAGCTCCTTTTACTCGGCAGCTGTAAAGTTTCTTTCAGTCTCTCCCAGCGACACACTTCACGTCACATGGACTGCATCTTCTGATAATGAGGAACGGTTCCCATGATGAAAGCTGCTTTAAGGACTTTACATGAAGACCAGCTTACACTACAGGCAATTTCTCAAATCTCAGAACTCAAAATAAGAGAACACACAACAAGCTGTGAAAATCACCTCACACTGCTCGCTGTGGGACTTCTTGAAGATGATTTATGAGAAATGACCTCACATGGGAGAGAAAGAAACTGGGACCAACGGACAGAGTTCAGCATCCCCAGGAATGGAGGCTGTGCTAACCTGCTAACCAGCTAAAAGCTATTAGCACAAAGACTCATCTCAGTGTCTCAGAGCAAGCAGCATGTGACCAATCACAGACACGTCTGCAGTCAGCAGATCATCTTACTTTACAAACTATGAAACATCAATAAAACATGAAATCCACTCCAGGCTGGACATCACAGCAGCGTTTACAGAACACAACCAGGACAGCTGAGGAAGGAGCTGTCACGCAGAAGCAAGTAAACATGTAAACATGTAAACATGTTAACGTGTAAACACATAAACATGTAAACCTGTCAATGTGTAAATGTGTAAACATGTTGACCTTTAAACGTGTTCATTTGTTAAGTCGTTAACGTGTTAAAGTTTTAAGTGTTGACGTGTTCAGTTAAGGCTTCTCGTACCTCATCTTAGTGTGATTCATGACCACGTTGAGTCCGTCACATTAACTCTTCCCTGTGATGTCATCAGGAGCATCTGAGAGAGTTATTGAGATTTTATTTCAGCCCTGATCAGCTGATCACATCTACCATCCAATCAGCAAACAGTAAACTGTTGGTTCGCTTTAAACATCTGCACCCTGCCTCCTCTTTCTCTTCAGACCTCTTCAGTCCCTTCTCTGGCCCAGCTTCTCCAGTCCCCCTCCTCCGGTCCAGCTCATTCTTCATGCTGGGTCTGATTTTACCAGGGTGGTATTGATCCTCACTGATGCTGGTTCAAAGATAGCCGCGGTCCGGTCTGAAAATATGAGACAATGCTGATGTGCTAAAGTCTGCTGTTCCTCGAGTGTCTTCTTGAGGCTAACAAACACACCGAGCCAAGAAAAAAGACGTTTTCACAGGCAAAATAAGAACATTTACAGCCTGGAACAAAGAATTTCTCCGTCTGAATCACTGATTTCACCAACACGCACTGTACGGGGGTGAATTTTCTTCTAACTCGTCAGATTCAACAATATTAAGATCAACAGTTCGTCCAATCAGAGCCACAGCTCAGATCACATGACTGTGGAACGTCCAATGGCTGTCACTGTGGAGACTCACAGCCCGCCTCATTTCCAATATGGCCGCGCCGGCAGTTTTGCTTCAAAAGTCAGTTTCAGAAACAGACGGGTGTCGTTGTGGAGACTTCGTCCATTAATTATACAGACTGTGGTTGAAAGGCACCAAATCTGACTTCTTTCAGGTACAGAGTGACGTCTTCAGACGGAGCGGCCCTGTCTGAACTCACTGTGGTGAGACCGCAGGAAGGATTTAACCACTGATATCAATCCCTCTGATGCTCTCGGTGGGATGAAGAAACCATGACGGTCAGTCTGGTAGTAACAGAGATCACAGGCAGCAGGTGAAACGATGCTGAATGTGTAGAGCTCCTGCTGCTTTGTTTGCACACCATGGCTCCTTTGATTCTCCCGCTGAGGCTCTTTCATGACGTTACTGTGCTTCAGTCTGAGTACGAAGGTACTCTGACGGCAGCGTCTCGCCGTCGTGTTAAAGGGTTACATCTGTGGCCTGATTTGGTTGTTGTTTGAAGGGCACGTGTAGCAGAGTCTGTACGTCTGGACAGCCTGCTTTACGTCAGTAGTAATGAAGCAATAAAGAAAAACACCACACGTGGACTACCGCCTCTGTCCTCACTACATTAGAACGTGTTAATAAGTCAAACATTTCACAGCATCAGTGGTTACATCATTTACAGACTTCCCTTTCTGTCCCTAACGTCAGATCCTGTTTCACTGTATGACAACAGCAGACTGTCATGATGAGTGGAGCGTCGAGTCAGCAGGTCAGAGGTTTTCAGAGAGCGCGGCCTGTGAGTGTTGATGGTGGAGGGAGAGGAGACAGACGGGACACAGAAGAGACAGACGGGTCACAGAGGAGACACACGGGACACGGAAGAGACAGACGGGACACGGAAGAGACAGACGGGACACAGAGGAGACAGACGGGACACAGAGGAGACAGACGGGACACAGAGGAGACAGACGGGACACAGAGGAGACAGACGGGACACAGAAGAGACAGACGGGACACAGAGGAGACAGACGGGACACAGAGGAGACAGACGGGACACAGAGGAGACAGACGGGACACAGAGGAGACAGACGGGACACGGAGGAGACAGACGGGACACGGAGGAGACAGACGGGACACAGAGGAGACAGACGGGACACAGAGGAGACAGACGGGACACAGAGGAGACAGACGGACAAACTGTGAAGGAGTGTGGCCAAAAACATAGAAGATGTTTCTGTTTTTCAAGTGAACGGGCGACGATTCGCTGCCTTCCTCACTCATTGCATCCTTCCTTCAGGTAAATAAAACACCTTGTAGAGCAGGTTCCCCACCAGGATCGTCTTCTTTGATCACATGAATGAAACCGCTGTGGCGGCTGTGTTAGTAAACTAAACGCTCCATTTGTTTGAAGGGGAATAATTCAGCTGCTGTCATGCGATCCCCAGCAGCGTTGTCATGATTGAATAAAACATTGAATTCACACTGAGCAGGTCTTTTCATCATGCAGAGGTGTGTAATTGTCAAAGACTCGAGTCTCTGTGGGGATTTCAGAGTCCAATGAAATCGAGTTTGTGACAAAAATAGTGAAACAATAAAATAAACGTCAGCAGCCCTGATGGTGGTTTTGTGCCTCTGTGTCAGATCACAGATGACACAAAACTCATCTGTGCTCAACAAGAAGCTTAGTTTGAAGCATGAAATGACACATGGCGTCTGCAGATTAAACCCCTATTTTGACCAATTCTTTTATCCTTGGCTTAAGTTAATCTGTATTTCCATCCCATCATCCTGCGCCGCCATGTTTGTGTCTCATCTGAAAATGACAGAACGAGGAACAACAAGCTGTTCAGGAACAAGGAGCAGGAAACCACCACAAACAGCATCTGTTTGTTTCAGTCTTTGTACACAGCAACAGGTGTCGAGTTCAAGCATCAAGGAAGATAAATGAAGATTGCAGATGTCGCACGCTACACCAGCGTCTTTTCATTCTAGCTCATGATTAGTTTGAGCGTGTACGTGTCTTAGGGCAGAGCACACGGTGAAAATTAAAGAAGGAAACTTATAAAACTGACGGAAACACGGCAAAAAGAGCAGGAGGCAAAGCCCAGGCTTCCACCTTGGGAAAGTTTCAATGATTAAAAAGCTCAGAGTATAACTCCTCTACCATGCTGCTGCTCATTATGCACTGTGTCCCACCATTGGACCTCATCATTTCCTATAATTGCCCCCATTGGCCGGACTCCTATCTGGCCTGTTTTGTCCCATTCTGCTGAGAAATTAAGGCATTCCTCCAGCGACCCTGACCCGTCCCAGGCCTTGTCGTTTGACTGACAGCCCATTAGCGACACATTGATTGGTCGAATCTTGGAATGTGTGAGCCGACCTAATTAGAGCCGAGTCCCTCCCTCTCTGAATGTCAATGGAGACCCTTAGAGGAAGCAGAACTGGAGGCAAATGAGGCCTTTCTAATCCGGGTAAGGGGAAGGCTGATTCCTTTTTTTTTTTTTTTTACTACACAAGAAGTTACAGTGCAGAGCCTAAAAAACAAGTGTGTGTACTGACACACACACACACACTCTCTCTCTCTGTCTCTGATAATGCTGTGTACAGTGTGATACATTATGCACATACTAATCAGTCCTTTCCAATCATGCAACTACACAAATATATTCTCACTTGGGTATTGGCTGTATATTCCATTTTTAAACACGTATACTCTGAAATCAACGCCTGAGGTCCTGATTAACTCTTCACCTCGGTCACCTGTGCAAACCTGCAGCGTCTCACAGGGAGGTGATTGAGCGAACGCCCGCATACATGCTTGCACATTGGTATTCATATTTGTATGCACACACTGGCAGAGAAACTCTTTCCCATCGTTCTTCCAAACACAGACGCTCAGTTTGGTTGGTGCAGCTGTGTTTTACTGTCTCAGCTTCACAGGAAAGCGACACACAGCCTCGCTGAGATGGGGAACAAGCAGGCATGGTTTTTACTGGAAGCAGGGATTGCCTACAGCACGTTTGGAGACAATTCAGGATAATCAATGCAGCTCTCCAGCACACATGGTCCTTGAATCAGCTCTTCTCCTGTCATTAGTCAGCTCTCCCCTCTCTTCATACATCAGCTTCAGTGACTTCCTCCTGAAACTAGTCCTAAATGTTTGGGGTCTGAATGTTTAGGGTCTTGATGTTTGGGGTCTGGATGTTTGGGGTCTTGATGTTTGGGGTCTTGATGTTTGGGGTCTGGATGTTTGGGGTCTTGATGTTTGGGGTCTTGATGTTTGGGGTCTGGATGTTTGGGGTCTTGATGTTTGGGGTCTTGATGTTTGGGGTCTTGATGTTTGGGGTCTTGATGTTTGGGGTCTGTATGTTTGGGGTCTGTATGTTTGGGGTCTGGGGGAGTTCCGTCTTGAAAACAGGACCTTTGTGTGGATGTATTTCCTTTATGCAGTGTTCATGTCCAGGCCGTGTGTTTGTTCCTGCCGAGGGGTTCTTATGAGCTGCAGCTCTTTGTTAGGGGCCTCTTTTTCCAAGGGTCCAAGGAGCTCCGGGTCTAAAGGGTCCCTGAAAACAAAACAGAGGACTGATTGGGACCCCACCGGCGCAGCAGGGTGCATAGACAGAGTCAGAGCTCAAGCGCTCACTGATAACATTTGAAATATTGACAGGATATTTAAAAAATACATAATAACACTGAAATACAGCCGAGCTCTGAATATTTCAATCTTATTTCTTTTTATTGAACGGTGACGTGCGTTCTATAATTTACCACTTAAGAGCATTTCTTTGTTACGTCCCGGGGTGCAGAGCTGTGTTTCTTTCTTTGCTCCAGTTTATCTGCATCATTTCTACAAACCCAACAGCAGAGAAGTGAGCTGATGCAGCAGAGAAACAGAAGCTTTGAGGATAACTGGATTTAGATAAAGTTTCAGAGCACTTTGTGGAACAATTTGTCGTTTTAGCTTCATTAATATTTACGTTTCTCTGAATTGTGATTCAGCAGACGGTTGAAGCAATAAGGAGGAGAAATGAGAGCGTGCAGTGTCAGGATTGGGACAGAAATATGAGTCCATGGGTTCATCCTGACACCTTTATGGATTCAGTTTGAGTCCATCGCTGAGAATGATGATGAGGAGTTCAGGTTCATCTTCTGGGGGAATGTGTAGGAGTCGGGGTTCATCCTCTAGGGATGATGAATAGGAGTTGAGGTCCATCCTCTGGGGGAATTATTAGGAGTCAGGGTTCATCCTCTTGCGGTGATGAGCAGGAGTTAAGGTTTATCCTCTTGGGGCAGTAAATGTAGTGGCAGGGAACCGATCTTACCTGAGGGTTGGACCATGTGACCATGAGTCAGACGCCTTCGTCTGCTTCGACGCAGAGTTTAGGAAGCAATCGCAGACATCTTGTCTGACGTGTGTGTGTGTGTGTGTGTTTGTGTGTGTGTGTGTGTGTGTGTGTTTGTCCCAGCTGAACACTACATGAGCTGCAGATCAGAATTAAAACAGAGAACTGTTGGCACAAACTGGAACAGACACATGTGAAAAGGCCCCGCGCTGTGAGCTACACGTGTAGACCATGTTAACATGCAGAGAGCACAAGCCCACCACACACACACACACACACACACACACACACACACACACACACACACAAACACCCACACACTCCGCTTGTTTAAAACACAAACACACACATCCTGGCACACACACATGAGGCGGGCTGCTGCTGCTTCCAGATAAGTCTCCTGCACAGACAGACACAGACCAGCGTCTTTGTACATGAGGGACGGCAGAGGCTGAAAGGAGCTCAGACCAACCAACTCATGTCATTAATTTGCTTCAACTCCAAAGACGAGGAGCACGCCAGCTCCAAATCTTCCCTCAGCATTTGCTCTCCTCCTCACGTCTTTCCTTTCTCCAAGCCTGTGTGGCCCCACGACTCTCCATTATTCCTCTCTTTCTTTTCTTGCCCTCTCTTCGTCTCCTCCCATCTTTCTGTCCTGCTCCTTGTTAGCAGGCCTTGTGCTAAAGGGTGATATTAGTGCTTTTAGCGCTCTGCCAGGAATACTAACTCACAGCTCGCTGGCATTTCAACAGCCTCTGTTCTACCTCACAGGTTGTACTGCCAGATTATTTAGGATTACATTCACACAAATACACACAATGAGCTGCACACATGCAGAGACCGACTGTTCCCCCACAGAGGAGCGCTCGCCCTTACTCAAATTGGCAGTTGTTGTTGGCTCAGCCCTCAGCTAAGCTCAGTGTTCTCCAGCAGTCTCTCCCAGTGTAATTACAGTCGGGTTCAGGAATGACTCACTGATGTGCTTTAATAGTGTGGGTTGTATGTTTGGGGGCAAATAACACATTTTCTGTCTACCTCAAAGAGACACCACATAAAAAAGAATGGGGGGGGGGTCAGAGGGGGGAGGATGAAAGTAACGGCGGGCGAAATGGGAGGAGCTGAGGAGATAAGCGGAAAAGGAAATGGATGCAGGGAGGATGTTTTGGTTTGTGATTCCTCTTTGAAGCCTCATTTATTCCGTTTTCCCCTGTTGACACCAGAAGTCACAACATTTGGAGGACCTCTGGAAAATGCTGTGTCCTTGGTCACCTGGGCAGCAGCCTGTCACCCAAAGTTCGCCCCGCCTTGGAGCACACCTGGCCTCTTTGAGTATTTAATGAGATAACACGATAAGAGGAAGAAGGACCCATCTCTGACTGCCTCTGACGCGTGTCACCGTCTGGTTCTGGGCGATCAGCTGTGAAGATACAGACCTCTCTAGAAGCATCGCTTTAAAATCAAACTTCTCACCAAACCTCCACTTCATGGGAAATGTCTTCCAACTGGCTGCTGAGGAGATGAACTCTGAAGCAAGAAAGGATCTGTGAAAACCAGACATTAGTTTAGTTCAGGGGTCACCAAATGGTGGACCGCAGTCCGGTCTGGACCTGGACATCAGGCTATGCAGACCTGGACTTATCATCAATAAATTTCAAGGGGATTTTAAATTTGCTAAAATGATTCTATTTTCACTGGCACAGCTTTTACAGCATTAACAGAACTCGCAAAGCAGCGCTAGAAAAGTGAAGGTACCTTCACTCTGATTGGACCTTTGATTCAGTACCTTCACTCTGATTGGACCTTTGATTCAGTACCTTCACTCTGATTGGACCTTTGATTCAGTACCTTCACTCTGATTGGACCTTTGATTCAGTACCTTCACTCTGATTGGACCTTTGATTCAGTACCTTCACTCTGATTGGACCTTTGATTCAGTACCTTCACTCTGATTGGACCTTTGATTCAGTACCTTCACTCTGATTGGACCTTTGATTCAGTACCTTCACTCTGATTGGACCTTTGATTCAGTACCCTCACTCTGATTGGACCTTTGATTCAGTACCCTCACTCTGATTGGACCTTTGATTCAGTACCTTCACTCTCTCTCATCCTCCTTGTCCCTGTCCTCCTTTTCCACCTCGTTCCCCTTATCCCCCTCTTAGTACTCCCCCCACTTACCCTCCTCATCTCCTACCCCCCCCTTGTCGCCCCCCCCCCCCCCCCGTCGTCGTCGTCCCCCTTCTTTCTCCTCCTCCTCTCCCTCCTCCTAACCCCCCTTTCCTTCTCCTCCTCCTCCCTCCTCCTCCTCCCTCTCCCTCCTCCTCCTCCTCCTCCTCCTCCTCTCCCTCCTCCTCCTCTCCCTCCTCCTCCTCCCTCTCCCTCCTCCTCCTCCCTCTCCGTCCTCTCACTCCCCCTTCCTTCTCCTCCTCTCACTCTCCCTTCCTCCTCCTCCTCCTCTCCCTCCTCCTCCTCCCTCTCCCTCCTCCTCCTCCCTCTCCGTCCTCTCACTCCCCCTTCCTTCTCCTCCTCCTCCTCTCCCTCCTCCTCCTCCTCCTCCTCCTCCTCTCCCTCCTCTCTGTCCTCTCACTCTCCCTTCCTCCTCCTCCTCCTCCTCCTCCCTCTCCCTCCTCCCCCTCCTCTCCCTCCTCTCACTCCCCCTTCCTTCTCCTCCTCTCACTCTCCCTTCCTCCTCCTCCTCCTGCTCCCCCTCCTCGTCACTCAGGATCCAGGTGATCCACAGCTTTAGACCATCCACCTGGCGGTCTCTCACATTGAGCTGCGTGCTGGTCCTGTGAGGCTCATGGTGTAAAAATAGCAGCAGAGGGCAGAAGCTGATGAGTGGACAGGAGGAGGATCTCCCACTGTGAAGGAGAGACACACACCCCACCAGCAGAGATGAAGGGCTCCTTTAATTGGCTTTCTGATGTCTGCTTAATCCTGTTCTCCATATTAATCCCTAACAATGTACATAATCAACACAAACGCAGCGCAGGGCTGAAGCCCTTTGAGGGAGCAGAGAAACAGATTAAACCTGCATCTGGGACACCTGAAGACAACCTGTGGGGACAAACTGAGGACATGTCCCGCTCTGTCTTTCCCTCTGAAGGGATCAGTACCAGAGAGAGTTTGTTAACACACCCTGGACCCTTAATGAGCTGCGTCCTTCTGGATTATACCGTAGCCTTGAAATGTTACTGTGGGATGGAACCTGGCTGAATATCAGCACAGAGGAAGAGAGCAACGGGTGAGGACGAGTCAGCTGGAATCATCCACACCAGGATCTACCTTTACCTTCTTCAGCTCTTCTGATCCTGTCACGCAGCCTCTGAGCAGCCCTCAGACGTGTGTGTTCATTTATTTACACTGTAAACCTCACCTCACGTCGTTTCATGGCCACTTCAGTCTCAGTATCTTTAGTCTCATTAACCAATGACAGAGGCTGAGGGGTCTGTCTGAGTCCCACCTGTGTGGGAGGTCTGAGTTAGGAGCGCTGTAATGTTGGACCAAACTCCAAAAAGCTTCTGTAAAGACGCCTCCTGTCCCGAGGGGAAGAGTTGACGTCTACAGATTTTCTAATCTACATAATTAATTCTGTCTAATCAGGAGTATTGTTTTTATTGATTTCTCATTTACAGCCAGGAGTAAAGAGTTTTCAAAAGGCAGGCTTCATCTAACGGGGGATACTTTAATGATATTTAGTGTTTGGGCTCAAAGAAAAACAGAATAACTTTGGCAAACAAACCCACGGCATGAATAAATGTTGTGTCTGTCTCAGCGATGAAGTCTGAAGTGGTGAGGGTTTAACTCAGCTGGCTGCTCTCTCTTCAGGAGGATATGATTCATGATATTAAACTACAGAAAACCAGGATAAGTTTGACTCACTGAAAACATGAACAGCAGTCAGACACAGGAGTAAAAACAGGACACACACACATATAAACACACACACACAGAAAAGCGATGAACAGAACACCAGGTTCTGAGCAGCCCAGCTCCTTTTTGGCCCTGTCATTGTCCATATTCTCCATTTTTAGCATCACTAACCGTCTGAGAGGAGAGCCACAGTGCAGTGAAACACGTAAACACTCCTTGATAATAAGACTTTGCAAAGCAGTGGACTGAAGACTATGTTTGCTGCCCTGAATGATAAATTCAGCACCAGCCATCTGCCGTATGGAGAGTAATTTCCTCTCAGGCAGGAACAGAAAGCGAACAAGTTTTACAGAATCGTTCTAGGAGAAATGTTTTCATCCTGGCAATACAAGGTGGCATAAGGCAGCATGAGGCAATACAAGGTGGCATGAGGCAATACAAGGTGGCATGAGGCGGCATGAGGCAGCATGAGGCAGCATGAGGCAATACAAGGTGGCATGAGGCGGCATGAGGCAGCATGAGGCAGCATGAGGCAGCATGAGGCAGCATGAGGCAGCATGAGGCAATACAAGGTGGCATGAGGCGGCATGAGGCAGCATGAGGCGGCATGAGGCAATACAAGGTGGCATGAGGCGGCATGAGGTGGCATGAGGCAGCATGAGGCAGCATGAGGTGGCATGAGGCAGCATGAGGCAATACAAGGTGGCATGAGGCGGCATGAGGCAGCATGAGGCAGCATGAGGCAATACAAGGTGGCATGAGGCGGCATGAGGCAGCATGAGGCGGCATGAGGCAGCATGAGGCAATACAAGGTGGCATGAGGCGGCATGAGGCAGCATGAGGCGGCATGAGGCAATACAAGGTGGCATGAGGCGGCATGAGGCAGCATGAGGCGGCATGAGGCAATACAAGGCGGCATGAGGCGGGTATGAGGCGGCATGAGGCGGCATGAGGCAATACAAGGTGGCATGAGGTGGCATGAGGCGGCATGAAGCGGCATGAAGCGGCATGAGGTAATACAAGGTGGCATGAGGCGGCATGAGGCAGCATGAGGCGGCATGCGGCAGCATGAGGCAATACAAGGTGGCATGAGGCGGCATGAGGCAGCATGAGGCAGCATGAGGCAGCATGAGGCAATACAAGGTAGCATGAGGTGGCATGAGGCAGCATGAGGCAATACAAGGTGGCATGAGGCAGCATGAGGTGGCATGAGGTGGCATGAGCCAGCATGAGGCGGCATGAGGTGGCATGAGGCAGCATGAGGCAATACAAGGTGGTATGAGGCGGCATGAGGCAGCATGTGGCAATACAAGGTGGCATGAGGCGGCATGAGGCGGCATGAGGCGGCATGAGGCGGCATGAGGCGGCATGAGGCTATACAAGGTGGATGAGGCAGCATGAGGCAGCATGAGGCAGCATGAGGCAGCATGAGGCTATACAAGTTGGCATGAGGCGGCATGAGGCGGCATGAGGCGGCATGAGGCGGCATGAGGCGGCTTGAGGCGGCATGAGGCGGCATGAGGCGGCATGAGGCAGCATGAGGCAATACAAGGTGGCATGAGGCGGCATGAGGCAGCATGAGGCAGCATGAGGTGGCATGAGGCGGCATGAGGCAGCATGTGGCAATACAAGGTGGCATGAGGCGGCATGAGGGGGCATGAGGCGGCATGAGGCTATACAAGGTGGATGAGGCAGCATGAGGCAGCATGAGGCAGCATGAGGCAGCATGAGGCAGCACAAGGTGGCATGAGGCGGCATTAGGCGGCATGAGGCGGCATGAGGCGGCATGAGGCATCATCTGGCAACATGTGGCAACATGTGGCAACATCTGGCAACACGAGTCAACATGAGGCAATGAAAAGAGGCAGCAACACAAGGCAACAACATGAGGCAACAAGGTAACAAAAGGCAACGTGAGGCGACAGGACAGTCTGGATGTGCATATATAACATTTTTTGTGTTGTTCAGTGTTTTTTTCACTGCTGTTTTTTTGTTTTGTTTTTTTTTTGTTTTTGTTTTTTTTTGTTTGTTTGTTTGTTTGTTTGTTTGAAAGGATCCTCCTTCAAACAAACTGGAGTCATTTCTTCTGGTTTCCATCGGCTCTTTATTCTCTCCGACCTGACGCTTGTTTCCTGTCGTTAATCTTTTAACCGGATTAGAAACTGTTTTTTCGACGTGTTCCTGATCTGGTGAATTTACTGTAATCCTTTCTGTAAAAACTAACAGGAAATTTAGATTAGGCTTTCATAAACAACATTACAAACAGAGACTCAGTCTGAACACTAACCCTCAGGTTAATGTGTTTATCATTCATCCTCTCACCCAGCTGATGACTGGTGGTGTTACCGTCTTGTGTCGTTTGTAAGAGAAGCTGCTTTGAGTGAGCTTTCAGTGAGTGGGTGAAGGTTAAATATTGTCATAAATGGCTGAATATGACCGTGTGCAGTTTTCCAAGGTGCTAATGAACATTTCTCAAACCTCAAATCAAACTCATTTCCCGAATGTAGAAGAGGTTACCTACGAGTCAAGGAGAGCTTTCAGAATATAACAAAAATACTGAATCACTTCTTAAACAACCTTTATATAAATACAGGATTAAATGAACAAGAAAGGGCTTCTCTCAGGTGGATGTGACACAAAATAAATGTCCGGTTAAATAAAACCTCAACCCAAGGTGAGACGCAAACCCAGACTGAAAGAAAACACATGAAAGAAGCACATGGCAGAACTTCACCTCATCACTCATACCAACAGATGAGAAGGAAAAAGCTGCTGAAGTCAGGAGGGCGGTAAGACCCAAATCCAGACTGAAGACGTCCCCCATCATGTGAAGTCTGTGGAGTGAGTAACGTGTAAAGAGTTTTTACATCATCACAGAGGAACCTGAGTAAACCTGTGGTCTGTGCTGGCTGCTGCTTCAACAGGTTCCAGAGGGAGAGAGGATCCATGCAAGTTTAATGCTGCTGCTTTCTACAGCAGAACAAAGCCTGTAGTGTTGGTTTTCATCTTTCCTCTGTTGGACCAAGTGGAGCATAAGGTAGTGTGTGTGTGTGTGTGTGGGGGGGGGGGGGGGGGGGGGGCTGTAAGAAAACACTTTCTCTGCCCTGTGGTATCAGATTTGTCAGCAAACTGCACCGGTATCACACCGGGTCGCCCAGCAGGCTGTGAAATGACTTGTTGATTCCCAGTGTGTGTGTGTGTGTGTGTGTGTGTGTGTGTGTGTGTGTGTGAGGGGTGATTTATCTATCTACAGGTGTGTCAAAGCAACCTTTTCATGTCAGAACTCATGCTGAACAGCCCTCCAGCCTCACCCCATGCCAAGGCCGTGGAGAGGCAGAAAACAGAAGATAGACGTTTGAAGCCTCACAAATGTCTGACAAACAAGGAATTATCGGGAAAGAGAGCGTGTGGGACCGCAGACACTGCTTTCACTTGGCTGAAAGAATGATTTACTGGATGTTCTGCTCTATCGATGGCAAATTAGATCAGAGGAGGGAGAGAAAAGCCAGTGCAGACTGAATGAAGGCAGGACTGAGTGCCGTCCCTCGCATGAAGCCAAATTAGCATGCACAGTAGATCTCCTTTATGGCGCTGGCGCTGTCCGTGGTGCTGAAAAGATGTGGTTACACAACAGCTAATGTTCGACTTGGACGGCGGGGAGGAAGTGGGGAATAAATCTTGGGGGAAAATTGAGATTTCAGCAAGCTATTAGCTTTGTGTTGGCCGACCTGACGGGGACATGGTGAGCGGAGCTGCAGAGCTGCAGCGGTGCTTAGAAAGTTTCCCCATTACCTCCCAAAACTAACGGCCACCATTAATAACAGGCTTTAATCTCTGAGAGGCTCCCAGTTCCCCAGTTTCTGAATCCACATCGGTCTCTGTGAGAGCTAAAGCACCTTAATGCCTCTTATGATCTTAATGTGGCTGTTTCAGTCAGCTTCCGCCTTCAGGGGAGCGCTCTGAAGAAAAACGAGGCGAGAGTCTTTATTCTGCACTAGAAGGCAGAAGCGCCGATATAAAGTCAGCTCTGAACTGGATTGTCTCTGCTGCTGTGAGGTTTGAAAGGAGCCATAAGCAAACATCTTTAATTCTTGTCTTCTTTAAACTCTGAATGATAACATTAAGAGGAAATTCTCTGAGGGACCAAAGAAGCGGAAGGAAATGTTACCCAACGAATTTCCATTAAAATTCAACAAGAGGCAGGCTCCGTGAGAGGTTAGATTATTGGCCGGCAGGCGCATGGTCTCTCTCTCTCTCTCTCTCTCTCTCTCTCTCTCTCTCTCTCTCTCTCTCTCTCTCTCTCTCACTCACACACACACACACACACACACACGCACACACACACATTTCACAGCTGGTGTGCCTTCCTCTAGCAGAGACTGACAGAAGCGGGGCGACCGCTCTAAGCTGTGCGCGCTCATCGCTCCTCCAGCAGCGCGTCTTTCACTGTGGACACAGAAACTTTGAGGAGGTGAAAGGAAAGACGTCAGCACGCCGACAGATCATCGTCGACAGCGAAAAAAGGAGGGCACAGAAAAGACCCATCAAGTCCGAGGAAAGCGGTGGATCCGGGAGAAAAGAGGGAGCTATGCCATCTCCCGCCGAGCAGAGCCCAGTCCTCCTCTGTTGTGTGTCGGAGCTGCAGCATGGTGTCTCTCCCCGGACTCTGGACCTACTGCCTCGCCCCGGGGAGACCCCGTCTCCTCTTCCTGTCTGCCAGACCGTTCCTTCTGCTCCTTCTTTTAACCGTGTTCTCCTCCTCCCCGGAGCCCTGCTTCCCGCACCCGCAGCCCTGCCACATCCTGGCCCGGATCGGACACACCGTGCGTCTCGGCGCGCTCTTGCCGACCCGCCAGCCGGCACGGATACAAAACGCGCTCAACCGCGCCCTGGCTAGCCTCCGGCATCAAAGCGGGGGGGCTGACTCCTCTACCACCGCCTCCTCGCAGACACCTCCTCTGCTGCCCTACAACCTGAGCCTGGAGATGGTGGCTCGATCGCCCTCGGGAGGCGACCCGGAGTCGTTGTTCCGGAGCGCCTGCCAGGACCTGGTGGTCAGAGGGGTGTCCGCCGTGCTCGCCTTCCCGCGCTCCAGGGAAGAGCTGATCCAGGTGGAGTTCATCTCGTCCTTTCTGGAGATCCCCTTCATGTCCATCCTGGAGGACACGGAGCCTGTGGTGACTAAGGTATGTGTGGGTTCAGTGCTGGCGCTCCCTCTGTGCACCTGTAGCCGCCTCCTCTGAGAAACAAAAGACCTGCAGCACTGGAGGCTGTGTGTGATTGTTTCTCACTCTTTGCACTTCAGTAAACTGCAGCCTGTGGTCCAGCCTGTGGTCCAGCCTGTGGTCCAGCCTGTGGTCCAGCCTGTGGTCCAGCCTGTGGTCCAGCCTGTTCCATTTAGGCCTTTATCAGAGCGCTGACGCTCACAGGCTGACCCTTTGGCCCGTGGCGAGGATTTAGGTATCTGAGCTGCAGCAAAACTGGTCTCAGCTGCCGGGTTTTAAGTCTCGCTGAAGGCAAAGAAGAGTGTGTGTGAAGGTAGATGCAGCTGAAGTCTTTCATAGAGAAGCTGAAACACAAACATGAAGAGCAGAGACAGGATGAGAGGTTGAGAGTTTCACTCAGACCGTCCTCTTAAAGTCTGCGGCTCTGACTGATCCGGACCCGCAGGCCTCTTCACATGCATGTTTAATGTCTGCTCGCTCTGCCTCCTGTTGGTCTGAGCCCTGCAGCCCCCCAGCTGCAGACTTTAAAGAGAAGTGCTTCTCTCACTCTCTCTTTAAGACCTCCTGGTGTGTGTGTGTGTGTGTGTGTGTGTGTGTGTGTGTGTGTGTGTGTGTGCATGTATGATTGAAGGCGGCTGTGTTTTGGCACCTCTCAGATTGAATCATTCACAGCATGGAGACACTGATGGGTGGAAGGTGTGTGTGTGTGTATGTGTGTGTGTATGTATGTGTGTGTGTGTGTGTGTGTGTGTGTGTGTGTGTGTGTGTGGGGGGGGGGGGGTCATGTTAGTATTCCCAGCAGCAGCAGTTGAGCTTCTTTCCAGTCGTCCTCTCTCCGAGCGAGCAGCCGGCTGCGGCTCTGTTACACACACACTTACTCACAGAAAGTGCAGATAAAGAGGAGTTTCAACTCTCACACAGTTTTGTCTGACACACACACACACACACACACACACACACACACAGGCTGAACTAAGAGGCAGCCTCACAGAGACACAGAGGAGAGTGTGATCTATAGTTAAAGGCTGAACTCTTTGTCCCGTCGCGTCTCTTTGTCAACAACGGATTGCTTCTTCGATTTCAATGAGGACGCCTTGAATGAGAAGTCACACCACTTGACGAATGTGTCGGCACTGCGTGGAGATAAGCAGAGGGAGAGCTGAGGAGACGGAGGGGGGAGAGAGGAAAGGGTGAGCTGCGGGAGGCCTCTCTCTCTCTCCGTGTTTCTATCAGCTTCTCAGCATTTAGAGCTTTAATGTCAAACAGCATCTCCTTCAAACGGACGCTGTTTTTTGTTTTTGGCTTTCATGCAAGAAGTGATTCAGCCATATATTAAATTCATGAGCTCTCCCCTCTCAGTGTCGGCTCGTGGTTCCCAGAAGGTCTTCTGTTCAGGGTACCTGGCAGCTGCAACATCTGCTTGTTTGTAAGAAGCAGAAGGATAAAAAAGCGGAGGCGCTGCGATGAGGAGAGAAAGCTCAGAGACAAATAAGAGATGAAGGAGCAGAGCGCTGCGTTAACCTGCAGAACTCCACGGCTTCAGGTTCAAAGAGCCGAGTTCAGGAGAGCTCATGGAGGAGTGATGAGTACAGGATAAACAGAAGGAGCCATGATTGATTCCTTCTCGGTCATGTTGCTGTTTTTCTGCTTTTTAAAGCTGCAGAGGAGGTTTCCCTCGTGAGGCTCTCTTACATCTAGTTTCTGACATTTGCACAAACTGAAATTCATCATTTTATCATAAAAGCATCAAATTGCTTCATAAAAACCATAAAGGTTGTTTGCAGCAGCCTTAAAACACCGACTTTTATTTAAGCACATGGAGAATAAAGTGATGAACACGTTCTTCTGAACTGCAGGGTGCAGCTCAGCTGACAGGAAGTGGAATAAAAGGAGGCCAGCAGGGGGCCAGCAGGGGGCCAGCAGGGGACCAGCAGGGGGCCAGCAGGGGGCCAGCAGGGGGCCAGCAGGGGGCCAGCAGGGGGCGGGACAGGTTCTGTACCAAACAGCCAGGGTGGGCTGGGTCATACATGGGCTGGGTGCTGATAGCACGTTACACAAACAGGAGATATAATTCTGATGAGAAAATCACATTCAGCATCAGGGAGGAGGAGGAGGAAGAGGAGGAGGAGGAGGAGGAGGAGGACGTCTGGAGACACGCAGAGACAAAACAAAAGCCTGTGCCAGAAAGAAGCCCAATCCGTCACAGACGGTCCAAAAGAAGGAGGGTTTGTTTGCTTTTGGAAGGCCAGGCTGCTCTCTGGAGTCTGGGGTTTATTCTCTGCAGGCTTTTGGGAACAGAGCCCATGTTTTCCTCTTTCTGGTGAACAGATTTGGTCCCTGGACATCACAGAGGCGGAGAGACAGCGCTGGATGCAGGGACACTCGTTCTCTGCTTCCTTCAGACTGTGGAGTGGTTTTAAAGCTGCAGGTACAGCAGCTTCCTGACTGGCTGAGGTTTCACTGTAGAGTTAAAGACGTCTTCAAGGTCAGAGAAGATGAGAGAAGAAATCAGTCAGAGGAATAAATCAGAGTCTACGGAGCAGCACGTCTTTACTGTCAGCTGTTTGATTCTGCTCTGAGTCCACCTCCTAAAACTTTACTGCTCTCTGTCGCCTCGAGACAGCCAGTCAGATCGGGTAGACCGGGTAGACTGGTTAGACTGGTTAGACTGGTTAGACTGGTTAGACTGGTCAGACCGGTAAGACTGGTCAGACCGGTTAGACTGGTCAGACCGGTTAGACCGGTTAGACTGGTTAGACTGGTTAGACTGGTTAGACCGGTTAGACTGGTTAGACTGGTTAGACTGGTTAGACTGGTTAGACTGGTTTGAGATGAGACAGGGGGATTCAGGGTCAGGATACTGAAATTCTGCTGGTCGAGTCCCTCAAAGATCAGGAGCAGGATGAGGACGAGTCGGTTTCATTTCATGATTCTCCTTTTTTAACAACATCTAGAGACCCATAGATTGATTGATTGACTGATTGATTGGTTGGTTGATTGATTGATTGATTGATTGATTGATTGATTGATTGATTGATTGATTGATTGATTGGTTGGTTGATTGGTTGGTTGATTGATTGATTGATTGGTTGGTTGATTGGTTGGTTGGACCAATCAACAACACGGTGAGATGATCAGCTGATGTCTGTATTTATGTTGTCAGCATCGTCTTTCCTGACTGACGACGTGTTTTTTACCCTGAACGGCAGCAGATCAGACCTGAAGCAGAACCTGGTCGGTTTGTAAGACATAAGCATTGATGGATGAACCCGGCAGCGAGCAGTTAGCTTCAGGCTAACACTCCTGCAGCCAACAGATGTTTTATGGAAATGTTCCTTTAAGGCAGTTGACGTACCCTTGAGCACTGAAGGAAGTCCATCACGTTATTCAGACATTAAAGTAAAAACTGGACTTTTAAGACGCCTTCTGGTCTATGTGAGCACTCAGAGCGTTTCCCAGGGTGAGTCTGATCCAGCCACCACGTCCACACACTGAGGGCAGACACACACACACACACACACACACACACACCACTGAACAACAGCAGCAGCAGTTTGGGGTTCAGTGTCTTGCTCAAGGACACTTCAGCATGTGACTGCCGGAGCTGGGATCAAACCCTGGACCTTCCGATTGAGAGACCACTGATCCACAGCCACCCCCCTCAGTGCTGTGGGCCTGAAGATGGTCACATGTTGAGTCTAGGCTGCAGTTCCTCCACCTGCCACCAGGTGGACTGTAGCTCTGGTTCAGGCTGGTTCCTACCTGGATGTAAAGGAGCACAGACAGATATCATCTGTTCAGCCTTCTTTGGATCAGAGAACTTGAATGTAGCCCGTGTCAGGTTTGACTGTCTTATTAACTTTGGACCAGAGCTAGCTCTGCTAATGTTAGCCTGACTCAGAGTTTAGCAGCAGACTGTGACCCAGCTCTTAGCTGGCTCTCTGACTCAGTCCTCATGCAGCGCCTTCACTCAGTGAACAGATCTCTCTTCAGTTTACAGAGAATTATTAAACGACACCCAGCGATCATTTTCACCATGAAGAAGTGGACGCGGTCTCGTCTGAGTGTGTGTTTACGCTCAGGTAGATTTCTGTCCCCGTCCGTCCTCCTGTCTCTGATCTGCTCTCCTTTTATCACGCTGCAGATTGTGATGCATAAACTCTGTTCTATTATTATTATTATTATTATTATTATTATTATTATTATTATTATTATTATTATGACATCAGGGGCTGCATGGTAGTGAAGTGGTTAGCACAGAAAGGTCACCAGTTTGAATCCCAGTTCGCCCGGTGTCCTTCCTGTGTGTGGGTTCTCACCCGGTTCTCCGGCTTCCTCCCACAGACCAAAAACATGCTCATCAGGTGAACTGGTGATGTCAAACTGCCCGTAGGTGTGAGTGTGTGTGTGAAAGGTTGTCCGTCTCTGTGTGTCAGCTCTGTGATTGGCTGGAGACCAGTCCAGGGTGGACCCCGCCTCTCGCCTTCAGACAGCTGGGATAGACTCCAGACACCTGAACAGGATCAGAGGGACAGAAGACGGATGAATTGTTAGATGAGAGCGTTGTGGTGTTGTGTCAGCAGCTAACAGGAGCTACAGCTCCAACTAGAGGTCACTGGCTGTACTACAGCTCAGAGACCACATGTGACCAGCATTTCAGGACACTCCCAGAACTGCCTGTAGCAGGGGTCCCCAAACTTTTTCCTGTGAGGGCCACATAGCTTTTCCCTTCTCTGATGGGGGGGCCGGGGTCAGTTTGTAACAGAAAAAGTGTGACGATCGCAGAGCTGCCTAAACGTAAACATTTATTGTTTTCCAGAAAGACACAGAACCAAATATTAATAACGCTTTCCAGGATCCTCACAGAAAAAAGTCAGGAAATAAATAATAACACTATTTATGAAATAAATCAGGGGTCCACAAACTTTTTATTGTTTTCTGGGCTGGGGTTCAGATCGGGGCACAGACTGCAGAAGGCTGGAATAGAATGTCACGTTCTATGTGTGTATTAGTCTCGATCACATGACCAGACTGTGTCTCTGGTATTGTTCAGGGGGCTAAATGTGGAGGCGGGCATTATTCGGCCCGCAGGCCGTGGTTTGGGGACCACTGGGTAGAGTCTGGGGCCAAGTGTTCCACTGAGCAGGACCTGTTGTGGATCCTCTTCAGGTTTCCAGTCTGTCAAAGTGACAAACAGCCTCAGTTTGGTCTTCAGTCAGCTGGACCTCAGCTGAGCGCTTGATTCCATCGTCTGGAGAGTTAATCGTCACCTTTGACGGTCTGCCATCTGAAAACAATCATTGCATGCCATGATGTAATGTTTACTCGTGTGGGGCCGCATCAGAACCACACAGCTCTCTCTCTCTCTCTCTCTCTCTTTCTCTCTCTCTCTCTCTCCCTCTCTCTCTCTCTCTCTTTCGCCTCCTTTGGTAAATCTGGGCTGAAATAGTGGGACAATCTCTGCACTGCTGATGAGGGGGACACCAAAGGACGCAGACGTGATGAGGGACGGACAGTCAGACAGAGACAGAGGTCGGTTATCCGGCTGCCATCGCCTCTCTCTCTCTCTCTCTCTCTCTCTCTCTCTCTCTCTCTGCTTAGTCAGAGCGAGCTGAGGGACTCTCTAAGGAAGTGCTTTTGCCTCCCAGCCTACTTAAGCTAATTAGAACCACCGTGTGACCCCTAACTGTAAATCTCTCTGTCCATCTACAGCAGGAAGGGAGCGAGGAGGGAGGGAGGGGGGGGGGGGAGTAGAGAGGGGGAGGAGGGGGAGGAAACGGGCTCCTAAATCCCATCAGGGCCATAATGAGCATTTGGGAGGTGATTTGTTCATCAGCAGCTTTCTGCAAAATGAGGGAAAGAAATGAAACTGAGCTGATTTGATGTATTAGTGAAGAGATCCCAAAATGACCTTAATTAACCCAACACCCACCGAGCTGGCTCCAGAAATGAAATGCGTCTGGTTTGTTGGTCATTGCAGAGGGAAATGATTCAGTTTGGCGTCTGCTGATGGATTTAATTGAAAAGGAACGTCTTTGCAGCGTGCAGCCAGCTTTACAAACGCACGGTCACACAATCCTGGATCCAGAGATAAGATCAGAGGAATTATTCTGTGGATCAGGATTTCTATTCCAGAAATGTATTAGCAGGGCGGGAGGGGGGCGGGAGGGGGGCGGGAGGGATGGAAATGGTTTTGCTGATTCCTGAATGTGATTAGGTGAGAGGGGCTGAATTCATTATTTGACAGACTTCACAGAGGAGGCTCTGCTCCAGCAGCTCAGTTACTGTCACTTCAGCTGCAGCTCGTTTCACTGAGATACAGCCTGAACGCCGTCCTCTCAGCTCCATGAAGACTCATTTCACACTCTCGCTCTCTTTCCTGTGTGAGGCTCACTCATTTCCAGGTTAGAAGTTGTTTCAGTGAACAGAGAGAAGAGTGTTTGCTCTGCTCTGTGGTTTGTTCATGCACGCTCTCACTAAGAGGCCCGCTTCCCTTGGATCCTGTCGCTCCGACCTCTTGCTCCATTGTTTTTGTGTTTTCCCCTGAATCACCGCCTAAGCTGCAAACCTTGTTAATGTTATTATCCCTCAGCACAGCACAGCACAGCACACAGCACAGCACAGCCAAACAGCCATGAGCTGTTTAATTCATCAGGCTTAAAGTGTTTATGGGTTAAAATAAGCTTTATTATCCTGCTGGGAAAGACTTCCCCTCTGCCCTCCAACCATCCATCCAACCATCCAACCATCCAACCATCCATCCATCCATCCATCCATCCATCCATGAATCCATCCATCCATCCATCCATCCGTCGATCCATCCATCCATCAGTCCATCCATCCATCCATCAGTCCATCCATCAGTCCATCCATCATCCATCCATCAGTCCATCAGTCCATCCATCCATCCATCCATCAGTCCATCCATCAGTCCATCCATCCATCCATCCATCCATCAGTCCATCCATCCATCCATCCATCAGTCCATCCATCCATCCATCCATCCATCCATCCATCCATCCATCCATCCATCCAGCCATCCATCCAACCATCCATCCAACCATCCATCAGTCCATCCATCCATCCACCCATCCATCCATCCATCCATCCAGCCATCCATCCAACCATCCATCCAACCATCCATCAGTCCATCCATCCATCCATCCGTCCATCAGTCCATCCATCCGTCCATCCATCCATCAGTCCATCCATCCATCCATCCATCCATCCATCCATCCATCCAACCATCCGTCAGTCCATCCATCCGTCCATCCATCCATCCATCCATCCGTCGATCCATCCATCCATCAGTCCATCCATCAGTCCATCCATCCATCCATCCATCAGTCCATCAGTCCATCCATCCATCCATCCATCAGTCCATCCATCCATCCATCCATCCATCCATCAGTCCATCCATCCATCCATCCATCAGTCCATCAGTCCATCCATCAGTCCATCCATCAGTCCATCCATCCATCCATCCATCCATCAGTCCATCCATCCATCCATCAGTCCATCCATCCATCCATCCATCCATCCATCCATCCAGCCATCCATCCAACCATCCATCCAACCATCCATCAGTCCATCCATCCATCCATCCATCCATCCATCCATCCATCCAGCCATCCATCCAACCATCCATCCAACCATCCATCAGTCCATCCATCCATCCATCCGTCCATCAGTCCATCCATCCGTCCATCCACCCATCAGTCCATCCATCCATCCATCCATCCATCCATCCATCCATCCATCCATCCATCCATCAGTCCATCCATCCATCCATCCATCAGTCCATCCATCCATCCATCCATCCATCCATCCATCCATCCATCCAGCCATCCATCCAACCATCCATCCAACCATCCATCAGTCCATCCATCCATCCACCCATCCATCCATCCATCCATCCATCCATCCATCCATCCATCCATCCATCCATCCATCAGTCCATCCATCCATCCATCCATCAGTCCATCCATCCATCCATCCATCCATCCATCCATCCATCCATCCAGCCATCCATCCAACCATCCATCCAACCATCCATCAGTCCATCCATCCATCCACCCATCCATCCATCCATCCATTCAGCCATCCATCCAACCATCCATCCAACCATCCATCAGTCCATCCATCCATCCATCCGTCCATCAGTCCATCCATCCGTCCATCCACCCATCAGTCCATCCATCCATCCATCCATCCATCCATCCATCCATCCAACCATCCGTCAGTCCATCCATCCGTCCATCCATCCATCCATCCATCCGTCGATCCATCCATCCATCAGTCCATCCATCAGTCCGTCCATCCATCCATCCATCCATCCGTCCATCCATCCATCCGTGGTTCTTTAATAAGTGGCTGCTGTCTTCATAATGACAGACCTCATTCTGCTCAGCAAAATGAAGATTAGCACAGTAAAAAAGCCAATTTGTGACTTTGAATGAAATTACATTTTAATCCAGAGACCCTGCTGAATAAGACGCATTGTGGCTCAGAGCTAGCTGTACTCTCAGAGGACACACACACACACACACACACACACACACACACACTCACACATTAATGCATGCACACATGCAGAGCAGCTCGTGTAAATCTGTACCTGTAGGTATGACGCTGACTGTCACATACATGCAGAGTCTGTCCGTGTGGTCTGTAAAGGTTATTCTGCGTAACGAGGCTTTACGAGGCCGTGCTGCCTGCAGTGTTTCTCTTTCAGAGGGTGATGAGGGGATTTGTGCCGGCACACAGAGGACTGAACGGCAGCAAAGAGAGGAAACCAAACCCAGAGCCCACAGGCTAACTGACAGTTTGAGACAAGCAGACCACTTAATGCAAACAGCTCAAAGCTTTTTCTTTATTAGCGTTCTGATGACAGTTCAGCGCTCTGACGGAGCCAGATTAATTGAGCAGCACAGAGTCTCAGAAGAACCCAGCAGAGCCCAGCAGAGCCCAGCAGAGCCCAGGACCCATCAGCCAAAAGGACTGTGGGCTGTTTGAGCTGCTCAGTGTAATGTTTGAGTTAGACTCCCTGTGTTTGGCTCGAGTTTCAGCCCTCTGGTGAAACAAACGCTTCCAAACCACAGTTAGATTTCTCCATGGAGTGAGGGAAAATCAGTCAATGAGCAGACGAGAGGAGGATGGAGGGAGGGACGGAGGATCCAGAGGAACGGCTCCATGTCTCAGGAAAAAGGGGGATGTGGAGTCATTACAGAGAGCTAACGGAGGGATAGAAAAAGGTACGAAGGGATCACCAAAGACAGATGACATCAGCCAATAGAGCACAGGGGATTCAGGAACAAGGGAATAAAAAGGAAGAGCTGGGAATGAGGTTTAAAGAGGGATGGGAGGAAATGGGATGCAGAATGGAAAAAAGGATGGAGATAGAAGAAGGACCAAAGGGACCTGACAGAGAAGAGGAGAGGAGAGGAAAAGGATGAGGAAAACAGAAGATCTCAGTAGAGGAACAGAGGAGAGAGGGAAGCATGGGGGAGGAACGAGGGAGGAACGGAGGAGGAATGAGGGAGGAACGAGGGAGGAACGAGGGAGGAACGAGGGAGGAACGGAGGAGGAACGAGGGAGGAACGAGGGAGGAACGAGGGAGGAACGGAGGAGGAACGAGGGAGGAACGGAGGAGGAAGTCATGAAATCAAAGAATCTGTCTTCACAAGCAGAGATGATGAAAATGAAGGAAGAAACAGAGAGAGGAAGAGAAGAAAGGAAGGAAATAAAGGAGAGAAAGGGTGAGGAAAGATGAGGAGGAAGGTGAGGGAAAGAAAGAAAAGAACCAATCATAAGGAGCAAAAGAGCAGCAGAGGGAGGGGCTGGGGATCGGGGGTGGGGGGTGGGGTGGGATGAAGGAAAGATGGAAAGGATGTCAGGAGGCCTCGGCTCCATGGAGGAGTTTTTATCTAAACTGTCCCGGTTCATTAGAGGATTAGTGTGTGATAACTCTGAGCTATCTGTGATTGAAAAACACCCTCACACCGTGCACACACACACACACACACACACACACACACACACACACACACACCACACACACACACACACACACACACCACACACACACACACACACACACTGTCTGATCAGATTATTCTCATGCAAACTTCTTCAAAATACACAAAGATGAAGAAACACGTGTTGACGTCTGAAACTTCACATCCTCTAAAGTCAGTTCAACTTTTCTGTGTGTGTGTGTGTGTGTGTGTGTGTGTGTGTGTGTGTGTGTGTGTGTGTGTGTGTTCTGCAGTAAAGGAAAGCAGAGATCCAGGCCATGTGGTCTTGGGTGATAAGGACAGGCTTGAAAACAACACACACATCAGGGTCTATGGAGAGTCCCAGAGGTCAGAGGTGAAAGACGAGCAGACAGGTGAGAGAGGGTGAGACAGGTGAGAGAGGGTGAGACTGACATGTGCTGATGTGAGATTAAACAGATGGCTGTGAGACACACCTGAGCGAGTGCCAAAGCGACAGGTTATCAAAAACACACACACACACACACACACACACACACACACACATACACAGGTGAGGACGAGGAAGAAAGGTCTGGAAACAAGGACGAGGAAAAGTGCAGGATCAGAGTCAAGCACGAGGAGCAGAGCGAGAGATTCAGACGAGTTCAGAGCAGAAAAAAAAAAAAAAACAGAAGCAAAACAAAAGAAAACTGGAAGAGGACAGCAAGAGAGAGAGAGAGAGAGAGAGAGAGAGAGAGAGAGAGAAAGAGAGAGAGAGATAAAAGAAAGAGAGGAGCAGGAAGTGAAGGAGAGAAGAGGGAGGACAGGGGAGGGGAGGAGAGGAGAGTGGAGGAGAGGAGAGGGGAGGAGGAGGAGAGGAGAGGAGGAGAGGAGGAGGAGAGGAGAGGAGGAAAGGAGGAGAGGAGGAGAGGAGAGGAGGAGAGAAGAGGAGAGGAGGAGGAGAGGAATAGAGAGGAGAGGGGAGGAGAGGAGAGGAGAGGAGGAGAGAAGAGGAGAGGAGGAGGAGAGGAGAGGAGGAAGAGAGGAAGAGAGGAGAGGAGAGGAGGAGAGGAGAGGAGGAGGAGAGGAGAGGAGGAGGAGAGGAAGAGAGGAGAGGAGAGGAGGAGGAGAGGAGAGGAGGAGGAGAGGAAGAGAGAAGAGGAGAGGAGGAGGAGAGGAGGAAGAGAGGAAGAGAGGGGAGGAAAGGAGGAGAGGAAGAGAGGGGAGGAGGAGAGGAGGAGAGGAGAGGAGAGAGGAGGAGAGGAGAGGAGGTGATGACAGAGCAGGAAAGCTGTCAGAGTTTCCTGAGTGGTGAGGGAGAGGAGGGGAGGGGAGAGGAGGGAGGGGAGGGGAGGGGAGAGGCGATAACTTCTGTTCCTTCCTGATTCTTCTGTTGGGTTCTGGCACAACTACTGGACTGATTTAGAGCCCATCTGGATGTGTTTTAGCTCCACCTGCCCACAAAGGAGAACCAGTCTGTGAGGAGACACACAGCGGAGCGGCGGCAGCCCTCACCTACAAACAAGAACACACTGCGTTAGGAGGCTTAGATATCTGACATGTGTACATGTGTACAGAGGCAGCTGTGGCGCCCATGTGGCTCCTCTCCAGCTCAGTGGATCTGAAATCTCATAAACACCATTCTGCTGCAAAAACTGCTTTTTAGGACAATTTCCCAGAGCAATGATCCCAAACACACGAACCAGGACACCAAGGAGCTCGTTAGAGACAGTGAGAGAGAGAGAGAGAAAGAGAGAGAGAGAGTCCAATTCAGCGGAGCTTTCCTCAGGAAGACACAGGTGTGTGATGTCTGAGGATCACAGACTGCAGATATTAAATATGAAGACTTTGTTTGAAGGTTTGCCCTCACTCTGTGTGGAAGGAAGCATTAACCAGGACTAAAGAGCCGCCTCAGCAGCTGCAGGTTCAGGAGCCTGAACACAGTCTGAGCCTCAAGGTGAGCTTCAAATCTCTGCTTCCACCACGAACTGTATGAGGCTGTGGACACACATGGGCCCCAACATAGGATGAGGTCAGAGGGGGGACACTGGAGCACAGGATGAGGTCAGAGGGGGGACACTGGAGCACAGGATGAGGTCTGAGGGGGGACACTGGAGCACAGGATGAGGTCTGAGGGGGGACACTGGAGCACAGGATGAGGTCTGAGGGGGGACACTGGAGCACAGGATGAGGTCTGAGGGGGGACACTGGAGCACAGGATGAGGTCTGAGGGGGGACACTGGAGCACAGGATGAGGTCTGAGGGGGGACACTGGAGCACATGCAGCAGATTCGATCACACACACACACACACACACACAAACACACACACACACACACACACACACACACACACACACACACACACAGCAGATGTGATCTGTCGGGAAGGCGTCTGTATGGACCGCAGCGTTGGCTCCATGAAGCCGCGCTGAGCTGAAGGACTGATGAATCCTGGGTGATAACAGCGCCTGCACAGAATCATCATCAGCTTCAGATTCTCACAACACGTCACACACCAGCGCTGTTCACTGGAGACATGTTAGAGACACACAGGGACCAGGACCTGAGAGGACTGAAGCTAACAGAGGAGGAGCCATGAGATGAATGAGAAGAAGAGAAAAAGGAGGATCAGTTCTCTCATTGTCCTTCAAACAGAGGACAGACCGTCCCTCAGATCGCTCTGAAGCAACTTCTTTGTCCCACTTATCTCATGCCAAGTCACGGCACAGAGCGGAGTAATATTTCACTCTAATTCAGGTCAGCAGCGTTCATATATCTTACATCTCTCCCCGTTCACACGTCTTTCTTTTTTTATTAGAGAAGAGGTGAAGAACGGAGCTAAATGAAACCTTTCAGAGATTTATTCCCACACTAAGACCTGGAAGATCTGACTGAGACGAAACGACAGACAGCATGAAAGCACCACAGGGAGCAAAGCTGAGCTCATCCTCAGGTTTAGAGTTTGTTTCTCAGGTTGTTGAAGAAATAAAGTATGAGTGTCACGAATGTTGTGTTTCTGCTGCTGTAAAGAGGCTGGAAACTGTAAAAAGGGAGCAGAGTCAATAATTCTGCTTCACCTCAGGCGAGGAAAACACAGAGCTGAACTTACTTTAATTAAAGGAAAGGAAAGGGACACCAGCAGAATTTCTTTCCTCCACTTTTCCTCTTTTATGAGCCGGAGAGTGGACCAACATCTGGACGCGTCAGTTTGAGTTTGTTCCAGGGTTCAGCTCTTTATTTTCTCTCCTGTTGTGACTCAGGTGAGCCGGCTCTGAGGCATTCAGGTGGAATGGTTTGGTCGGCGCTCCTTTTCAGGCCGGACAAAATGCTGGCATTGAGATATCCGCACCAGGACGCTCACTTCTGAGAGAGATTTGTCAGGTATAAAATGATCCTATGTCTCAGTTTCTGATGGGATGTTAGTGAGGGGTGAATGAAAACCTTTACTTTCAGCCTCATGTAGCGAATGTTGGAGGCCCAGAAAGAAAGTGCTGAGCTGTTATTCTCTGCAGAGTAACTGGAGAGAAAACCCTGTTTCTACCAGAACAGACAGACGCTAAAAATACCCCAAAAACTCTTTGTTTGCTTCTCAGTCCGTCTCTAAAGGAAGTGTGGACAGAAAGGAAGCGTTCAGCTCTTTGGTCTTTCAAAGGCGCATAGTTTGATTTTTTTATGTCATGTGTACGTCCAAAACAGGCGTCTGGACCCAGTGCCTGAAAAATATCTGCTGTACACGAGCGTCTCCTTCGCAGAGTCTCTGAAAGACTTCAGTCCTAAAATCCTTTCGTCACTTTGGCTCAGCATCAGCGGTTCCTGATCAGTGATGTTTGTGACTCTGTGTTCTGCTTCTCTGAACACAAAAACATCAACGTTCCTCACGTTCAGACCGTCCTCACGGTGTAAAGCAGGACACACGGGAATGATTTTTACATGTGACATGTGGATGTTGTTAAGTGATGCATGTTAAACACATCTCATGATGTTTCCTCTGAAGGAGCTCGCTGACACACTCATCTCACACGTCTCCTCCTGCTTGTTATTTGCCGTGGGAGATGGAGTGAGAAAGTTTGGGTGAATGCTTTGAAATCTTTGTTGGGTTTTCCAGTGAAACCAGCAGAGAGCTTCAGGAAGTGCTCTCATCTGGTCCCTGGTGTTCCTGGGGATCCAGTTCTGGTGTGACTTGGTTTGTTTGTTTGTTGGCAGAAACTCGGAGGAGCGTATGACTCAGCAGAGCGATCATTGTGTTGGACGTTCCCGTGGCGGTTGCTCCCAGACTTTGTCTCACTGTGCTAATTTCCAGAATGGCTGTCTTACAGTGGCAGCACTCATTGGCAGCCTTGTCCGCTGTGCTTTAAGGACGCCTGATCGAGCAGGAAGTGCCCGGTTTGTCCATTCATGTGTCAGTCTGAATCAGGACGGGAGCAGCGCCGGGCGGCGGGGCAGCTGCCAGCGCTCTCCCTGCAGAGCTGCTGCTCTGCCAGCGTCACTGTTTGTGTCTTTGTGTGGATGTGGAAACTGTTCAGCCTGATCAGAAGCTCCGTCTGCCAACCCAGACTTTCATTTAATCTGCAAACGGTCCAAAGTTTGTGAAACATTTGATCATCTGAGCTACACGCTAAGAAAAATCTAGATCTGGCTTTGAAAAGCGTTTTTGTCTTTACTGAAAAGAAAAGCTGGAAAAAAAAGAGAGAGAAGACAATGCACTGCACACGGCACACTGCACACTGCACACTGCACACTGCACACGGCACACTGCACACGGCACACTGCACACTGCACACGGCACACTGCACACGGCACACTGCACACTGCACACGGCACACTGCACACTGCACACTGCACAATGCACAATGCACAATGCACACTGCACACTGCACACGGCACACTGCACACGGCACACGGCACACTGCACACTGCCTCCCACACGCTACATGTGAATGAAGTGTGCACTGCACACCGCCTCCCACACGCTACATGTGAATGAAGTGTGCACTGCACACTGCCTCCTACACACTACATGTGAATGAAGTGTGCACTGCACACCGCCTCCCACACGCTACATGTGAATGAAGTGTGCACTGCACACTGCCTCCCACACGCTACATGTGAATGAAGTGTGCACTGCACACCGCCTCCCACACGCTACATGTGAATGAAGTGTGCACTGCACACCGCCTCCTACACGCTACATGTGAATGAAGTGTGCACTGCACACCGCCTCCCACACGCTACATGTGAATGAAGTGTGCACTGCACACCGCCTCCTACACGCTACATGTGAATGAAGTGTGCACTGCACACTGCCTCCTACACACTACATGTGTATGTGTATGTGTATGTAGTGTGCACTGCACACTGCCTCCTACACGCTACATGTGAATGAAGTGTGCACTGCACACCGCCTCCTACACGCTACATGTGTATGACTGCTCTGTTGGCTCTGTTTTTTAATTTGCTGGTTTTCAGGAAATGGAGCAACAGCTGACTGATTCTTTTTAATGTTTAACTTTATTTTTAATGTAAAAAACAAAGTGTGGGTTCATCCTGACATTTCAGTTATTCATATGCAAAGAGACTGAAAGAGATTTATATAAATAAATCAGCGGTAAAGATACAGAGACAGTGCAGTAACAGATAAGTTACAATAAATGAAAAGAAAATAAATATAAACATAAATCAGTAGAATTAAGCAGGGAAAGATAATAGTTTTTATATTACAGTGAGGAATTCTTTCAAGTTATTGTATGTGTTTGTGTTTTTGGTCCTTTCATTATTTTCAGTGCTTTAAGGAACATTTTAAATTCATTTAAAAAAAAAACAGCAAATTCACAGATAGACTTCAGGGTCCTGAGAGGTTTTTGATGAACACATTTGAAAAGGCATTAAAATTATTTGACAGCAGCGTCATCAGGTTTGATTTTTAATCTCACACTTAAAGTTTCATCGTTTATTGAACATAAATCTGGAACAGATGACTTTTTACTTTTACAGCTGATGGAAAAAAACCCTCCATATGATCCATGTGTTGTTTAAAAAGAGTTCATCAGTGGTTTATTTGGACTTCAGTGAATTTGTTTCAGTAAACGCCTCATTGAGACTCGAGGTGAAAAGTTTTAACAGTGTTTCTTTGGCATCACTTCACTTCTATCTCACAGACAGAAGCGTTGGTGCCGTGCATTGTGGGAAACGGTAGACTGGTGTGATACATACTGAGAAATTTCCCTGGGTCAGTAGGACATCCAGGAATTTTTGGAATACTGCAGATTTTCACATACTTCCTCCTCCATACTGAATTTAAACCAAATCAGCAGACAGTTCCGGTGTAGGAGGCGGTTTGGAAACCAGCCCATGAGATAACCTTTGGTGTTAGATAATGATGCAGGAGTGTTTGAATCTGTAGTTCCTTGGGTGTCCACCGGGGGCTCAATACGTCCACAGCCTTAATCAGCCTCACTGACTCCAGACCAAACATCAGGTTGAATCAGTACTTCCTGTACGGCGTCCATTCACAGCATCTCTTTGGTAAACATGGCGAGTTGTCTGTGGAGACGATGGGTCAAGGTGGAAATCAAACCAGCGACTGTTTCAAGAGACCAGAGGTGCAAACTGTGACCACAAACCGAACAAGCAGAAACCTGTCAGGGCGTCATTTTCAATGAACACTAAGAAACTCCGAAAACTCTGCTGTCCAAAAACAAGAATGAGAAACAGAGCGAGCAGCCGCGAGTCTAAAGTCTCTCGACTGTCATTTTTAATTCTTAATGATTCATTTTTTACTTTAAAGATGCTGTACTTCAGGCACGACCAGAGCTTTGTGTTTTAATGTCCTTTGACCGTTCTTTTGGGGGTCAGGTTTTCCCAAAGGTCAGTCCTACTCACGATTTAATTGTTTCGTTGTGTTTTAATGTTTAAGAGGAACAAAAACTGGAATGAGCTCCTCAGTTGGCCTCATGGTGAAGCCAAACATACTGAAAACTAGATGCTGGCTCCTCATGGGACTCGGCTGTTTTGGGAAACACTTTGCTAACAGTTTTCCTCTGACCCAGCCGCAGAGTAAAGTTCAGGTCCAGCTGAAGTCCTGCTGTCAGTGGACACAGGCCCTAAATCAGCCTGAGACTGTGTCCCCTGAGTGAAGCTGCACAGTCATCCATCTCTTCTTCAGATAAACGTTGTGACTCTTCAGGTGGTTCCTCATCAGAACAGCACTGAGTCTGATTACAGCTTCAGAGTTGACTCTGTTTCTACCAGAGACTCAATAAATTCATATCAAATGATCCAGATACATGTGGGAGCAGAGCCAGCTGTGTGTAAACAAGCAGTGTGTGTGTGTGTGTGTGTGTGTGTGTGTGTGTGTGTGTTCTGCATATATGGGTCATACAGACGAAGCTTGCTGCTCAGCTGTAATTCCTTGCTGGCACTTATAGGATGAGATATTGATCGCTGCACACACAACTTATTCTCCTGCTTTGCGTAGATCACTCTGAGCCTGACGGATCCGGACTCTGGACTCTGGGCTGTCCATCTCTTCGACTCCTCGTTTCCATCTGCATGCCTGTTTCTCTCCGCTCTCTGGGCCACGATGGGTTAATTCTGCTTTGAAGCAGCGCCTGCTGCTCGTCCAGCTGCAGATATTAACAGTGGATATTTTCCTAAAGCTAATATTATTGCTGCTTTTCGCTCAGCTGCGTTCCTGAGATTGCACAAGCCTAAGTGATTAGTTTCAGCAGCCGCACGAACGGCCTGGAGGTAGTTTGACGGTTGGAGCGCAGGAGGTCCTCAGGAGGGAAGCTTCCAGTCCTCCAGCCATTTAATTAGGAGGGGCCAGAGACCCCTGGGGGCCCTGCTTGGTTCTACCACAACGATGGCTCGCTAACAAACTCTGCTGAGTGCCTCTGATTGATCTGCAGCCATTCGAGGTGGCTGTGAGGAGACAAAGGCAGGGAGAGAAGGGGGAGAGAGGGGGGGAGAGAGGGGGAGAGAGGGGGAGAGAGGGGGAGAGAGGGGGGGGGGGAGAAGGGGGAGGCGGGGCTATCAGCAGAGAGGGAATGAGGGATGATGGGAGCAAGGCGTGGATGGATGGATGGCTGGAGGGATGGAATGAGAGAGAGATGGGGATGTCTCTCTTGGCATTTTCCTTTATACACACACACACACACACACACACACACACACACACACACACGATTATACACACTGTATTTGAGTGGTGTGTTTCTACTGTTGTTACTGGAAGCAGTAAAGTTTGGCAGCTCTCAGTATTTACTCCGTTGTTTTTCTATGGTTTATATTTGATCGTGTTTTTAATGGAAACGTCTGTGAGGAGAAGAGTTCATTCAGAGAGGAGCTTCTTACACTACACGGATCAAATCTGGAGGATGTCACCTCATTCCAGCCGGGGTGAAGAAGTGTTTCTGGGGATGCTGTGCTGGTGTAAAGGTAAAGGTGAGCCCTTTCTTCCGTCAGTCATCATGGGGAATGTGGATTCTCTGCCCCACAGACGTGATGAGCTGGAGGTGTTGGTGAGGACCTGCAGACTGTGAGCGCAGCCTCGTGTGCTTTGCTGAAACCTGCTTGAATCATCTCTGACTCCTGCGTGGATCCACCTGGTTCCCCTCTGACACCTTCAGACAGAATAACAATCCTGACACTGCTGAAGCTCCATGTGATGTCATCCATGAAACTGTTGCCAGGATACAGACTCCACATCTGGAGGCTCTCATAATATCAGGAGACTTCAACCACGTTACCCTCTCCTCCCACCTGACCTGAAAAAAAAGATTATAAATGAATCAGGATTATGTTATGGATGAGTATAAATCCATTGTTTAATTTTTAAAAACTCATTTTGATAAATCGATAAAAATACATGGAAAGAGAGAAAGAGAAGAGCGTCTGAAAATCTCTGAGCGTGAGGTGGGGGGCGGGTTTATGCCATCTCTGTTATCCTCGGCATGCTGTCCTCACAGCATACCGAGGAGTGAACTTATTTACAACGCAGTGAGGTCAGCTCTGTCTGTCCGTCTGCATTAATGGATGTCTGTGTGATTAAAGGACGCAGCCTCTGTGACGTCACCCGTCGGTCTCTGAAACGGATTTTTGAAGCAAACAGACAGGGCGGCCATATTGGAAATGAGGTGGGCTGTGAGTTTCCACAGTAACAGCCATTGGGCACCCAGCAGTCATGTGAGCTGAGCTGTGCCTCTGATTGGACGAACTGGCGACATTATTAGTGTCTAAACTGCAGAGTTAGAAATAAATTCACCCCCCGTACACTGTGTGCTGTTAGTGAAGTTAGTGACTCAGACAGGAGAGATTTTTAGTCCCAGGCTGTAAACATGTTTATTCTGTCTTTTTCTGTCTTGGTGTGTTTGTGACTTCCTGTCCCTCTGGAGCCTCAAGAGGACACTCAGGGAACTGCAGATTTTAGCACTTGGAAGGTTGCAGCTTGGCAGCAACAAACCTCAAAGATTGTCTATAGCATGTAGAGCGTGAGAACACTCACTCTGTCACTGTATCTAAAGCCTACTGTGGATCGTTTTAAAATCAGCACACATCGTGTGTCCTGCAGTTCAGATGTTCGGTTTCCCATCATGCCTCACTGGAACTGTACAGCACAGTCTTTGACAACATGCAAGGTGATTCAAACATGATGTGATTTGTTTGACAAAAGATGTTTGTCCCATGTTTCTGATGAGCCTCACGGCACGCTGGATTGATTCCTCTACTTTCCAGGTTTGATGATTCACATCAGGTGAATTTGAAATCCAGTTTAAAGCAAAATAAACATTTCAATCAGGGGAAAGCAGGAGATAGTCCTTTTTGTGTCTAATATTTACATTTGTAGTTTCAAATCATCTCGTCAGAGTTGTAATTAGATCCTCTTGTTCATTTCTGTTTTCTACAGTGTATAAGCTAATAAAGCTAAATTAAGTTTTACCATTTGAAGGTGCAAAGTGTGTCACAGCTATGAACACAGTCAGCTCAAAGCTGCATTTTTGTAAATAAATCTCTCTCATGTGGAGATTTATTTGCAAGTGTAAACATTTGTTACCAGTTAAAAAAAAATAATTCTGAAATAATTCAGGAAACTGACCCTTTTTTTCTTAATGGTGCAATAATTTTAGGTTATTCAATCGATCAATCAATCAGTTTTTATTTATGTAGCACAATTCATAACAAACATTATCTCAAGATGCTTTCCAAAAGCATTAACAGGTCTGGACTGCTGTCGAGTGGGAAATCAATAATCACCAACTGAGAAGAGTTGATAATTGAAAATTGTTTGGTGATTGGATCTGAACGTGAGCAGCATCAGACGAACTGTCACACGTAAGTTTCATTTAATTTAATAAATTTATCTGCCAGACACCTGAATTTACCTTCAGGGACACACCTGCAGGGGGAGACACCTTCATGTAGACACGCCCTCACATGGACACGTGCTCATAAGGACACGTGCTCATATCGACACGCCCTCATAAGGACACGCCCTCATATCGACACGCCCTCATAAGGACACGCCCTCACATGGACACGCCCTCATAAGGACACGCCCTCACATGGACACGCCCTCATAAGGACACGCCCTCACATGGACACGCCCTCACATGGACACGCCCTCATATGGACACGCCCTCACATGGACTCGCCTTCCTTTGTTGTGAGCTGTCTGAGCATGCTCAGTGTGAGGGCAGCAGAGATGTGGACCTCTTTGTTTCAGTGGGTTTATACTCTGAGCCATGAACAGCAGTGATGGCTGAAGTAGACAAAGCTTTCGACCCCCCCCCCCCCCCCTCTTTCCTGTTTACCACGCACACACTCCCTCCCTCTGAGGACCCCCCCCCCCCCCACCACACACACACACACACACCCTCCTCCTCCGGTCAAACACAGTTGTCCTGTTTGTTGTGCAGCGAGCAGATTTCCTCTGCTCCAGCTTCTCCCGTCTTATCTGCTGTACTAAACTCCCTGTGTGAGAACTTTTTCAATTATCCCGGCCTCTACCTCTGAGGGTTCAGGGCGAGACGCACTGTTTTGGCAGGATAAAGCATCCGCGGAGGAAAAGGAGAGAGAGAGAGGGAGAGGGGGGGTTAAAGATGGAGGACGGAGCTGGAGGAGGAGGGAGGAGAAGTTAGGGGAGAGATTCCGCAGTGACTCCGTTCCAACGAGTCATCTTTCATTTTTACGACTTCAGTCAAGTGTCCTTGAAGCCTCACTGTCCTCACATCGTGCCCATGGGCAAATACCTTCACTGCTCACTGCGTGAACTAACCACGGTCACTCCAACGCTGTCGTTTCTGATGGAGCAGAGTCCGCTCCCTGATCCAGCCTGGCACACACACCCAAACTGCCAAAACTCCTCGTGGTCACCACCTCTCTCTGTGTGCACTCCCCCTCTCTCTGTCTGTCTCTCTCTCCCATTCTCTCCCCCTCTCTCTCTCTCAATCTCTCTCTCTGTCTCTCTCTCTCTCCCTCTCTCCCATTCTCTCTCTCTGTCTCTCTCTCTCTCCCTCTCTCTATATGTCTCTGTCTTATCCCCCCCATCCCTTGGCAGGGCACCACTGTAGTTTGTCACACGCTGTGCAATATGGCACAGATTGGCATCACTACAAACATTTCTATTTTCTCCTTCGTTCTTTGACACTCTCTCTCTCTCTCTCTCTCTCTCTCTCTCTCTCTCTCTCTCTCTCTCTCTCTCTCTCTCTCTCTCTCTCTGCCTGTGTGTTTTTATAAGAGTGTGTGAGACGGACAGAGTGAGAGAGTGTGTAACCTTGCCTGGAGAGCGCTGGCTTCAGAAAGTCAGCTGTCACCTCAGTGTGTGTTCCTCAGAGACAGTTAAAGAGTTATAGGAGTGTGTTGTTCCATCTCACTGGGAAATCACACCAAATGTGTGTTTCCTTGTGTGTGTTTCCTTGTGTGTGTTTCCTTGTGCATGTTTCCTTGTGCGTGTTTCCTTGTGTGTGTTTCCTTGTGCGTGTTTCCTTGTGCGTGTTTCCTTGTGCGTGTTTCCTTGTGCGTGTTTCCTTGTGCATGTTTCCTTGTGCGTGTTTCCTTGTGCGTGTTTCCTTGTGCGTGTTTCCTTGTGCATGTTTCCTTGTGCGTGTTTCCTTGTGTGTGTTTCCTTGTGCATGTTTCCTTGTGCGTGTTTCCTTGTGCGTGTTTCCTTGTGCGTGTTTCCTTGTGCGTGTTTCCTTGTGCGTGTTTCCTTGTGCATGTTTCCTTGTGCGTGTTTCCTTGTGCGTGTTTCCTTGTGCGTGTTTCCTTGTGCATGTTTCCTTGTGCGTGTTTCCTTGTGTGTGTTTCCTTGTGCATGTTTCCTTGTGCGTGTTTCCTTGTGCATGTTTCCTTGTGCGTGTTTCCTTGTGCGTGTTTCCTTGTGCGTGTTTCCTTGTGCATGTTTCCTTGTGCGTGTTTCCTTGTGTGTGTTTCCTTGTGCGTGTTTCCTTGTGCGTGTTTCCTTGTGCGTGTTTCCTTGCATGTGTTTCCTTGTGCATGTTTCCTTGTGTGTGTTTCCTTGTGCATGTTTCCTTGTGTGTGTTTCCTTGTGTGTGTTTCCTTGTGCGTGTTTCCTTGTGCGTGTTTCCTTGTGTGTGTTTCCTTGTGTGTGTTTCCTTGTGCTTGTTTCCTTGTGTGTGTCTCCTTGTGTGTGTCTCCTTGTGCGTGTTTCCTTGTGCGTGTTTCCTTGTGTGTGTTTCCTTGTGTGTGTTTCCTTGTGCTTGTTTCCTTGTGTGTGTCTCCTTGTGTGTGTCTCCTTGTGTGTGTTTCCTTGTGCGTGTTTCCTTGTGTGTGTTTCCTTGTGTGTGTTTCCTTGTGTGTGTTTCCTTGTGTGTGTTTCCTTGTGTGTGTTTCCTTGTGCGTGTTTCCTTGTGCATGTTTCCTTGCATGTGTTTCCTTGTGTGTGTTTCCTTGTGTGTGTTTCCTTGTGCGTGTTTCCTTGCATGTGTTTCCTTGCGTGTGTTTCCTTGTGTGTGTTTCCTTGTGCGTGTTTCCTTGCATGTGTTTCCTTGCGTGTGTTTCCTTGTGTGTGTTTCCTTGTGCGTGTTTCCTTGTGCGTGTTTCCTTGTGTGTGTCTCCTTGTGTGTGTCTCCTAGTGTGTGTTTCCTTGTGCGTGTTTCCTTGCATGTGTTTCCTTGCGTGTGTTTCCTTGTGTGTGTTTCCTTGTGCGTGTTTCCTTGCATGTGTTTCCTTGTGTGTGTTTCCTTGTGTGTGTTTCCTTGTGCGTGTTTCCTTGCATGTGTTTCCTTGCGTGTGTTTCCTTGTGTGTGTTTCCTTGTGCGTGTTTCCTTGCATGTGTTTCCTTGTGTGTGTTTCCTTGTGCGTGTTTCCTTGTGCGTGTTTCCTTGTGTGTGTCTCCTTGTGTGTGTTTCCTTGTGTGTGTTTCCTTGTGTGTGTTTCCTTGTGTGCGTTTCCTTGTGCGTGTTTCCTTGTGTGTGTTTCCTTGTGTTCTCGCTCGGTGTGATTCCTGCTCCTGTTCTCGTTCTTTCTTCTCCTTCTTTTTGTCCCATTTCCATCCTTTTTTTTCTCATTAAAGCTCCTCCTCTCCCCTTTCTGTATCTCTCTCTTGTTCCCCTCCTTTTCCTCCCTCGTTCTTCTCCCTCTTTGTGTCCCCCCCTCTCCTGTTTTCTTTCCTCCCTCACCCTCTTATCTCCTCCCTCCCTCCCTCTCCTTCCTTCCTGGGGGCCAGGAGCTTGTAATACCCTGACCGGGGTTATTTAGCCGTGCTATGACAGGTAGGGAAATGAAATCAGCACTTGGCTGTGTGTGTTTTTCTCTCCTCCAGCCCCGATATGAGGCCCTGCTGCAGGGCTATTTTTAGTCGCCTGCCACCTTCTCTCCGGCTTGTAAAGCCCACAGCCAGACGCTCACTTAGGAGAAACTCTGATTTCAGGCCTGATGAATGATGATGTTTTCTCAAGTTGGGTTTTGGCAGGAAAAAGACGTCTTTGTCTCTCTCAGTCCGTAATGTTTACTCTCTGAGAGGAGCTCAAACTTTGGCAAATCAAAGCAGAGTTTAAAGTTGACACTTGTGGTCTTAGTGAAACTGGCGCCAAGACATTGGGTACAAACATGTCCGCCCCCGGGGATGTTCTCTGCAGCTCCACAGAGCAGAATAATTCATTCAGAGGTTTGATGGGAAATCTGACGGTTTGGTTTGGAGCCAAACACCCACAGAGATTAAGACTGATCCATCAGCCTCACCTGCACCCTGCTAACGTTAGCATGCTAACATGCTGAGCTGAGAGAAGGTACAGAATAGAATAGAATAGAATAGAATAGAATAGATTAGAATAGAATAGAATAGAATAGATTAGATTAGATTAGAATAGAATAGAATAGAATAGAATAGATTAGATTAGATTAGATTAGATTAGAATAGAATAGAATAGAATAGAATAGAATAGAATAGATTAGATTAGAATAGAATAGAATAGAATAGAATAGAATCGAATAGAATAGAACAGAATAGATTAGATTAGATTAGATTAGATTAGAATAGAATAGAGAAGAATAGAATAGAATGGCATCTCCCTTGTGCTAAACAAGCAGGAAAACATTCAGCCTGCTAACATTCTGTCATTAGCATGTTAGCATAATGAGGACTTGAATGAACTCAAAGCACTGCTGCTCACTCAAACCAGAGCCGTTAGCTGTGGACTCGTTTCTGTTCTTTGGCTCAGAGACTCTGCAGTTTGTGAGGCTAACATGAGGAACCCTATCAGACCCTAACAGACCCCAGCAGACCCACAGAGTCTCAGACCATCAGCTGATGATTCCTGGCAGCTTGGACTGTAGCCCAGCATGGAAAAGCTTTGATGCTGCAGGTTCACATTCAGCATCCTTTCTGAAGGCTGACTTCAAGCAGGGATCTGAAACTGAACTCCGGATCAGACAAAACCGGATCAGTCTGAAGGTCAGAGACTCAGAAAACACTAAAACCTGAGCTAAACACAGGATCGCAGGAGCTGAGACCAAACACTGCTTTGCTCAGGGCACCGGTGCAGCCTTGAGGTAGACTCTCATATGCTCGAGTGTTGGTCCAGGTACGAGTCCGACCTCCAGCCTCTTTCCCACAGGTCACTGTGTTTCCTGCTCAGCCCACTGAACTGGGCTCCCTGAGGAGTAAAGACCCTGAACATCACTTTAAACTGGTCAGCAGCGTCTGGCTACCACTAGCAGAGCTAGCTCCTGGAGGAGTGTCTAATGCAGGCTGTGGTCTCAGACCTCTCACAGGATCCTGTCTGGTTTCTGATGCTCGGTGTGTGTTAATGATTGTTGGAAGAAGTCACTGAATGTTTAACGGAGACGATCTTTTATTCATGCAGCTCTTTCTTTATTTATTGTGCTGTAACTCACTGGAGCTCTGCGTGTGCCAAACCTGCTCTGAGGTGGCACATTGAACTTTATATTTTAAACCTCGGGGCTGCAGACAAAATAAGAGAGACGGTTTCAGAGAGCTGGGAAAGATGTTTGATGGAGCTGGAGTAGAGAACCCAGAGTCATGCACAGACCTCTGTTTCCTTCCCACAATGCAGCATGACGAGCGACTGTTTGGACAGAAACGTCGTCGTCTCTCATGGAGTTCATGCTGTCGTTTGTAAAGTGTTCGCTTTGAACAGCTCCTCTGAAAACCGGAACCCTTTACCTCACATCAGATGGTAGAACTTTTCTCTCTGCAGGTCCAGCTGACGGAGGTTTTCCTCGCTCAGTCGTTCTCCGTGTTGTTCGAGTAACGGCGGTTTGGTCACCCACGTCTCCAGCAGAGAAAGGAGGACTATGCTCCCTGTAGCTGTGACATGTCTCCATGTTTTGTCCTCAAAGAGAAAATGAAGTGGTGCTGAAGGTCCAGAGTCTTCATTCTTCATTCCCAACATTTCACACCCTCTGAAAGGATCGTATAGCGGCGCCAGGCCCATAAAACTCCTATATGAACCGATTTGCTCATGCCTGCGTAAAGGAGAGGCTGCAGGAGCCTGCAGGGTGAAAGAGGCATGCTGGGATTGGACGGTGGCTGCTGGGTAATCTGAGGAGAGTACAGTATAAGGTGCTTTTACACAAAGTGCTGGAGGATGGAGGAGGCCTGAAATCTGAACGTGGAGTGAAGAATTACAGCTAAAAAACTTTTTAGAAATGGCTCTTCATGGAGACAAAATGACAACGTTTCTGCAAGTCAGGGGAGATGTGACTTTGTAGGAGCGTTTTCCCTCCATGGAGCACGTCATTTCCATCTGCATGTGTTTTTGTGAGCTCAGGGGCCCAGCTGAGGTGACAGATCGGTCCCAGGGAAAGGACAGGCTGCCTGATGTTCAGGAATGGAAGACGTGTGAAGTTCTGATCCGTAAATGTCATTTTATCTCTTGGCTATCTTTCAAAAACTCATTCTTCCTCGATCTCTCTTAAGGGTGCCGTTTCACACGCGTGCACACACACTTTCTCTCTCCCTCCTTCATCTGTCAGGAGCTTAATCTGATATTAAACCTACTCCCAAATGCTGCTCTACCCTTCAGAGCTCCCATTTACCTCAGAGACACATGCATACCTGCCAATGACCCCCCCCCCCCCCCCCCCCCCCCACACACACACACACACACACACACACACCCAAACCCCCCCCACCACCACCACCTTCTCATCTCTCCTGCTCTCAGTCTGACATGTCTGCCAAACCAGGATTTCTCTCCCACCATCTTCCTCTCATGAGCTCTCTGACCTGCCACCCTCCCCCCACAGCCCCCCCCCCCCCCCACACACACACACAGCCCCCCCCCCCCACACACACACACAGCCCCCCCCCCCACACACACACACAGCCCCCCCCCCCCCCCCCGTTTGAGTGGCTGCTCTGCAAATGTCAGGGGGCTGTGGGGGGAGGAGGGGGGAAGTTGATCGTTGGGGGTTGATTGGGATTGAGAGAGCGAAGCACACATCAGACGAGCAGGATTTCACCTTCCCGTGAAATCGTGTTATCAGAGCGGTGCAGGGTACACCAGCCCGCAGGAGGGGGGAGGAGGGGGTCTGAGGAGGTCTGAGGTATGAGGGAGGGTCTGAGGAGGTCTGAGGTATGAGGGAGGGTCTGAGGGGGTCTGAGGTATGAGGGAGGGTCTGAGGGGGTCTGAGGTATGAGGGAGGGTCTGAGGGGGTCTGAGGGGGTCTGAGGTATGAGTGAGGGTCTGAGGGGGTCTGATGGGGTCTGAGGTATGAGTGAGGGTCTGAGGAGGTCTGAGGTATGAGGGAGGGTCTGAGGGGGTCTGAGGTATGAGGGAGGGTCTGAGGGGGTCTGAGGTATGAGGGAGGGTCTGAGGGGGTCTGAGGGGGTCTGAGGTATGAGTGAGGGTCTGAGGGGGTCTGATGGGGTCTGAGGTATGAGTGAGGGTCTGATGGGGTCTGAGGTATGAGGGAGGGTCTGAGGAGGTCTGAGGTATGAGGGAGGGTCTGAGGGGGTCTGAGGTATGAGTGAGGGTCTGAGGAGGTCTGAGGTATGAGGGAGGGTCTGAGGGGGTCTGAGGTATGAGTGAGGGTCTGAGGAGGTCTGAGGTATGAGTGAGGGTCTGAGGAGGTCTGAGGTATGAGTGAGGGTCTGAGGGGGTCTGAGGTATGAGTGAGGGTCTGAGGGGGTCTGAGGTATGAGGGAGGGTCTGAGGGGGTCTGAGGTATGAGGGAGGGTCTGAGGGGGTCTGAGGTATGAGGGAGGGTCTGAGGGGGTCTGAGGTATGAGGGAGGGTCTGAGGGGGTCTGAGGAGGTCTGAGGTATGAGTGAGGGTCTGAGGGGGTCTGAGGGGGTCTGAGGTATGAGGGAGGGTCTGAGGAGGTCTGAGGTATGAGGGAGGGTCTGAGGAGGTCTGAGGTATGAGGGAGGGTCTGAGGTATGAGGGAGGGTCTGAGGGGGTCTGAGGGGGTCTGAGGTATGAGTGAGGGTCTGAGGGGGTCTGAGGAGGTCTGAGGTATGAGTGAGGGTCTGAGGGGGTCTGAGGGGGTCTGAGGTATGAGTGAGGGTCTGAGGGGGTCTGAGGGGGTCTGAGGTATGAGGGGGGGTCTGAGGAGGTCTGAGGTATGAGGGAGGGTCTGAGGAGGTCTGAGGTATGAGGGAGGGTCTGAGGGGGTCTGAGGTATGAGGGAGGGTCTGAGGGGGTCTGAGGTATGAGGGAGGGTCTGAGGGGGTCTGAGGTATGAGGGAGGGTCTGAGGGGGTCTGAGGTATGAGGGAGGGTCTGAGGGGGTCTGAGGTATGAGGGAGGTTCTGAGGTATGAGTGAGGGTCTGAGGGGGTCTGAGGTATGAGGGAGGGTCTGAGGGGGTCTGACGTATGAGGGAAGGTCTGAGGGGGTCTGAGGTATGAGGGAGGGTCTGAGGGGGTCTTAGGAATGAGGGAGGGTCTGAGGGGGTCTGAGGTATGAGGGAGGGTCTGAGGGGGTCTCAGGTATGAGGGAGGGTCTGAGGGGGTCTCAGGTATGAGGGAGGGTCTGAGGCAGGAGGTGAAAAAGCATGCTGGAGACTGTACCCGTTGACAGACTGTAAGATGTGTTTACAAAAGGTGGTCATACTGACAGGGTCTAACTGAAGAACTTACAACCTGTTGATGTGGATCAGTGGTTGTGGATCAGTGGATGTGGATCATTGGATGTGGTTGTGGATGTGGATCAGTGGATGTGGTTCAGTGGATGTGGTTCAGTGGTTGTGGATCAGTGGTTGTGGATCAGTGGATGTGGTTCAGTGGTTGTGGATCAGTGGATGTGGATCAGTGGATGTGGATCAGTGGTTGTGGATCAGTGGATGTGGTTCAGTGGTTGTGGATCAGTGGATGTGGTTCAGCGGTTGTGGATCAGTGGATGTGGTTGAGCGGTTGTGGATCAGTGGATGTGGTTGTGGATGTGGTTGTGGATGTGGTTGTGGATGTGGATCAGTGGATGTGGATCAGTGGTTGTGGATCAGTGGATGTGGATCAGTGTTTGTGGATCAGTGGATGTGGTTCAGTGGTTGTGGATCAGTGGATGTGGATCAGTGGTTGTGGTTGTGGATGTGGTTCAGTGGATGTGGATCAGTGGATGTGGATCAGTGGATGTGGTTCAGTGGTTGTGGATCAGTGGATGTGGATCAGTGTTTGTGGATCAGTGGATGTGGTTCAGTGGTTGTGGATCAGTGGATGTGGATCAGTGGATGTGGTTCAGTGGTTGTGGATCAGTGGATGTGGTTCAGTGGATGTGGTTCAGTGGTTGTGGATCAGTGGATGTGGATCAGTGGATGTGGTTCAGTGGATGTGGTTCAGTGGTTGTGGATCAGTGGATGTGGATCAGTGGATGTGGTTCAGTGGATGTGGATCAGTGGATGTGGATCAGTGGATGTGGATCAGTGGTTGTGGATCAGTGGATGTGGTTGTGGTTCAGTGGATGTGGTTCAGTGGATGTGGATCAGTGGATGTGGATCAGTGGATGTGGATCAGTGGATGTGGATCAGTGGATGTGGTTCAGTGGATGTGGATATGGATCAGTGGATGTGGTTGTGGTTGTGGATCAGTGGATGTGGTTCAGTGGATGTGGATCAGTGGATGTGGTTGTGAATGTGGTTCAGTGGATGTGGTTCAGCGGTTGTGGATCAGTGGATGTGGATCAGTGGATGTGGTTGTGGATGTGGATCAGTGGATGTGGTTCAGTGGATGTGGTTCAGTGGTTGTGGTTGTGGATGTGGATCAGTGGATGTGGATCAGTGGATGTGGATCAGTGGATGTGGTTGTGAATGTGGTTCAGTGGATGTGGTTCAGCGGTTGTGGATCAGTGGATGTGGATCAGTGGATGTGGTTGTGGATGTGGATCAGTGGATGTGGTTCAGTGGATGTGGTCAAGTGGTTGTGGTTGTGGATGTGGATCAGTGGTTGTGGATCAGTGGATGTGGTTCAGTGGTTGTGGATCAGTGGATGTGGTTGTGGATGTGGTTCAGTGGTTGTGGTTGTGGATGTGGATCAGTGGATGTGGTTGTGGATGTGGTTCAGTGGTTGTGGATCAGTGGATGTGGATCAGTGGATGTGGTTCAGCAGTTGTGGATCAGTGGATGTGGTTGTGGATGTGGATCAGTGGATGTGGATTAGTGGATGTGGATCAGTGGATGTGGTTGTGGATGTGGTTCAGTGGTTGTGGTGAGGCCAGCAGGATTGGGTGTCATTTCATGCTCTCTCCGTCTCGTCACCCTCCGGAGCTTCAAAGAAACGTCAGTGATAGAAAGAGGAGCGTATAATCACCAACATAATGTGCGCTCAAACATGCTCATGCATACTATACACGGCGTTGGCATAATCTGCTCTGCTCCAGCATGTAGAGGCTCCCTCACACGACTCACGGGTCTTTGTGGAGACGTCACAGTGGACCCAGGCTGTCGGTTTTGATAGCTGCACACATCCATGAGTAGTAGGGAAACTGTTTTTAAAGGCTGCTGGAAATATGAATGTGTGACAGATTCTCTCTGAGTTCCTTCAGCACCCAACGTGTGTCAGCTCCAGGTCCTGCACCCCGATCATTGCGCTGATGAGGTGTGTCCCTGATGTTGAACAAAAACCGAACCCAGAGACCGATCATGGTCATCAGTCAGCTGTTTGACGTGTTGGGCTAAAAGTGTTGTTTTGTCAACAGATGTAAATAAAGTGACTTATTTTTATATGAACACCTTTTCTATGAGATGGGAGGGGAGCCCCCCCCCCCCCACACACACACACACACACACACACACACAGCCTGTGATGTGTGCAGAAGCAGAGATCTGTCAGTCAAAGTGAGAGCAGCTGAGTCCTGAGTGGTTTGACAAATAACAAAGTGCGCTGATTGGATGAGTTTTTATTTCTTCGCTCCGATTTTTGTGAATTCATCATCAGATTCATCAGACACCGACAACATATTTACATTTCTACTCTAACAAGACTCCTCCAGGCCGGGGGGAAATCCTGCACATCTGGTCCCATCCAGCAGACTCTCAGAGCTATTAAACACACAAACAAACACATTCTGCTGCGCGCTGTTTATGATTGTTATCCTTCATTTTGTGCGGGGACTATTTATTATTCATGGTGTCTGCTGGCAGCCTACAAATATCATCCCGGAGATTAAGATGAAATTTATCTGTTGCAGTGGCTGTGTCTGTACCTGACACTGACTCAGAGGCTGTTTGCTATGCAGGAGAAGCTGCGACGCAGCCGAAGACCTAAAGTTGAGTTAATTAAACATTATGTATTAATCAAAACCAGATCGTTCATCTCTGCACGATTATCTGTGATATTTTGTAAATGATGTGTTGCTTGTCGCTCGACGCACGTGTGTGTTGGTGTGTGTGTGTGGGTGTGTGTGTGTGTGGGGGGGAGGGGGGGGTATTGAACTGGAGCTCGTTGCTCTCTGATGCCCTTTACATGTTTCAATCAACATCAATCAAGGCCTGAAAGCAGCTCGTGATATTAATTGAGACTGAAAAATGGAGGAGCAGAGGGAGGAGGACAGTCAGTGATCACTGAGCATCACTCTGCATTCATCCAGAGCAGAGGGTCAAATGTTACCCTGCTGCAGACCACTGTTAGACACACACACACACACACACACACACACACACACACACACACACACACACACACACACACACACACAGATAAATCATAGTGACTTGCAGCTGCTTGTTTTAAGTGAATGATCACACGTCGCTGAGGCGTTTGCCAGCTGAGGAAATGAAGCTTGGCTCCTTAAAGTCGTTCTTAGGAAGATCTGATGCACACAATCTTCTTTATGAATCTAAATTGGAGGTGACTTTGCAGAGTGTTTAACTCTGAGCTGGCAGTTACAGAGAGATTATCGCTGCCTCTCTTTTCTCTCTCTGCTCTCCCGCTCTGAGGAGCACCGCTGTACTGATCCAGAGAGGGACCCGGTCTCTGGCTCTGAGGCCCGTCTGGCTCTTATCACTGGCTGACTTTGTTTCTGGATATGTCTGCTGCCTTCAGCGTGCTCCCTCACACAGAGCAACATATTTCCGTGTTTGTTTCTCCATGCTCACACAGACCATAACGCCCTGCGTTTTCTTAAAGGCACGGTCTAATCTCCATTTTGTTCTGAGCTGACAGTACTTGCTTCCCTCTAAATGGGCCACCCTCACGCCTTTGTCGCAGATAACACAAGTTATTTTCCACAACTATGAGCTGCTCCAATTACACCCCCTGGCTGGAAGTGCTAATGGCAGATAAGTGATTAGGACCCAGCGCAGAGATTTGCCCCATTTATTTGATGCAGCAATTAATACTGGAGCGGAGGTAACAGAGAGCAGGATTAGTGGCTCCAGTTTTTCTGCAGAGCAAAAAGAAAAGGCCGAATGGCCGAGAAGGCTTCAGTAATCACATCTCTACCTGTTCATCGGGTCTTAACGTCCTGTTGGCTTTGTGTGCTTGAACAATCTGGATCCATCTCAGCCTCAAAATCTCAAACACAGACTGGAGAAGAAGACGAACGGCACAGCTGCTCCCTTCAGGTGAAGCCAGAGCTCTCAGGGCTCCCCCTGCTGTCTGGCTGTGGTAGGTCATGCTCCATTATAACAGACGGGTCAGACTAGAAAACATGGCAGTTGGTTCATTCACGTTAGTTCACGTCCATGTTTTTCATGTTTACCACCAAAGAGATGATTGACAGCTCTGACAACCAATGAGCACCTGAGAGTCCTTCACCAAATGATCAGAGCAGAGACAGAACCAGGGGACGCTGTGAGTGGCCTGAACCACCTGAAGGGTCTGTGGCCTGTGATTGGTCAGTTCTATGGTTCAGCCCGTCAGATCTCTTACACGCATACTTTGGCACCAAAAAAAGTCACCAGTACCCATTGTGACAGTATTTTGGCTTCACTTTAACAATGCAGGAGAGAGTGAGGCGTGTCGTCCGTATAGATATGAAAGTTCAATCGTTGTTTGACTAAAGTCTGGAGTTTGGTTTGAATTCAGATCCCCAACACAAACATGGACTCACACGGAGACGACTGGCTCATAGCACTACAGCCGCTGTGGTGTGAACCACTCAGAGCTCATGAATGATCCCTGAGTTTGGTTGTTTGTGTAAGGGTTTGGTTTTGTTTTCTTGGGTTTCCTTGTTTCTTGTGATTCCTGCTGTTTCCCTTGTTTTTGTTCCTCTTGTTTCTTAGTGTGGTCTTTTGGTGTTTGGTTTTGTTTGATGGTTTTTCTGGGTGTTTGTTGCATTCTTGAGTTCTGTCTCTTCATGTTAAGTTCTGCCTCAGTTTCCCTCTTGTGATTGCCCCTCATGTGCTTCACCTGTGTCTCGTCACGTACCTGTGTCTGATTGGTTCCTTGTCTATTTAGTCTCTGTGCTTCCTGAGTTCCTCGTCAGTTCATTTTGTGTTTCAGTTCATTGTGTGTCACTCCTGTTGTCCGTTCCTGTGTAGCTGTTCAGTTGGTTTCTTCAGTTCCAGTATCAGTGTTTCTTGTGCTTTGGGTTCGCCCTTTTGGATTTTTGTGAGTTTGAGGTTTAGTTTCATAAATCTTTTTGTTTGGATTCTGCGCCTGGGTCCTCCCTTTATGTTTCTGGCCGCACACACATGACAGTTTGAGGATGATGAGAAATGTCTGTATGATTGATGAGTCCACGCATAGAAAACAAGCATTTAAATCTGTCTGTAGATTGTTTAAATATGTCTGATCATTTAAATTTGTCTGTAGCTTGTTTAAATATGTCTGTAGATTGTTTAAATATGTCTGTAGATTATTTAAATTTGTCTGTAGCTTGTTTAAATTTGTCTGTAGCTTGTTTTAAAGTCTGTGAACTGTTAAATCACGTCTGTTGACACCCAACACAGGCTTGTTCAGTGGTCCTTGCTGGTTGTTTGGGCTCCGGCCAGAATCTGAGGTATAATGAGGTTTGTTGTTGTGTATTCTGCCTCAGCTGCTCATTTGTCAGAGAGGACACCAGACCACCAAGGTTTGGCTGAGAGGAACTCTGTGTGTGAGTTATAAGTGACGGTTTGTCTTCCTGTTCAGTCTTTGGCACTAATTAGCAGCACAGGGCAGATATTTTATAGGTTCCTGTTCCTCGATGATACTCTGTCTCACCAGCAGTGACCTGCTGATGGACAGGCAGCAGCATTAAAGCACTTCAGGCTGATGAAGGAAGAAACCAAGGAGGCCTTGTATCAGTGTAAATACAGAGGGCGTAAAAATCTGCTCTGTTGATGTTTATCACAAAAAACATCCGACAGAAATCAACACAGGCACTAACACAGGGTGGCTCATGAAGTGACAAGATAAGTAATGAATGTCAATGAAGTGTAATGGACATATATAAATGGTATAATATATAAATGTTAACTAGAAAAAACTATTATCGGAGACATCAGCTTTGCCATAATTCTCGTGTCAGCCACCCCCTCCACAGGGTCCACAGGGTCCACAGGGTCCACAGGGTCCACAGGGTCCACAGGATCCACAGGGTCCACAGGATCCACAGGGTCCACAGGGTCCACAGGGTCCACAGGGTCCACAGGGTCCACAGGGTCCACAGGGTCCACAGAGTCCACAGGGTCCACAGGGTCCATAGGGTCCACAGGGTCCATAGGGTCCACAGGGTGTAGGACTGGTCTGGCATGAGTCAGCAGTCTGTTCACTCATGCTCTCCTGTATCCTGTCGCTCACAGCAGGTGAAATCCTTCGATGTGGGGTTGGTGTCTGGTGTTAGCTCTGTTAGCCATATCTCTGTGAATAGCATGATGCTACTTTGCCCTCTGGTATCCCCTCTGCTGGATTAACACAGCTAGCTTCTCCATCTTATTGGAGATAGATTTAATTAAAGCACACCACATTACCAGTATGTCGTCCTTACCTCCTTTTCCTCAGCTCATGGGGAACTTTGGACCGGTTAGCATTGACATGCTATGGGCTGCTAACAGCTGAAATCTCATGTGTAAACAGGGCAACCATGGTTACATGTAGGATCCCCAGACAAACAGGAAGAGAAACGGTAAAAATACCACTGCAAACGCAACCAGTTTGGTGTCAATCGTCAACAAATGAGCAATCGAGAGTAATGAGTCCAAAACGATGATCAGTGGAAAGATAAAAAATAAGAACAAGGAAGGGAGAGCTGCGGCAACAAGCTGCCACTGCGGCAACAAGCTGCCACTGCGGCAACAAGCTGCCACTGCGGCAACAAGCTGCCACTGCGGCAACAAGCTGCCACTGCGGCAACAAGCAACATGATGCAATACAATATAAAACAATGTTCAACATAACATCATAGGAAATGATACACTTCAACACAGGGCTGACAGTAATAACACAATACAGCTTCAGTGCAATAATCAGTAAGGTGTAAGTGGGTCATAATAATGGCACGCAGCACTATCAGGCTAAATCTCCTGCCAGTTTACTATCATCTGTGTTATTCCCCTTCAGGCTGTTTGCCCATCAGTGAGGAATCCTGATGCTCTGACAGGGACGTCCAGCAGCATCGTACTTATGTAATGTTTTTGATGCATATTAATAATTCTATTTGAAAACTCAGGATCATCATTTGTTATGGTATTAGTATTCTCTTCCAACGTTACTGTTACCTTTTTTTTACTCACGCACAGCGTGTTAGCCGAACCTTTCAGATAAGTCGAGGTTAAGAACAGAGTCAGAGTTGGGAGCCAGTGACATTTAAGGCTATAAGGAAGCAGGATTACTTGTGGGAAATGAGAAGCATAAAGTGGTCTCACTTCTGTGACCCTGTGTCAGACTCCGATGTTTTGTTGTTGCACCCAACCGTCCCGACCTCTGGCCTCTGCAGCCGCCACAGATACTGTCACTTCGAAATAAACAGATTCAGTTTTTAGGGCATTGGCTGTCATGACTGGAGCTGCTGTTTTTCTGGGGAAGCCAAATGTTGTGGATGAAAACATGCCCACAGGGCTCCTCCTGGCTTAATTGGCTCCATCCATGTGTTTACATTAAAGTGCTGATGAACGGGGCTGGATGTGTCCACGAGCCGGACGTGAAGTCAGTCCTGAATCTTCCTTAAGCCCCACAGGCAGATCTATGTGTGTGTGTGTGTGTGTGTGTGTGTGTGTGTGTGTGTGTGTGTGAGTGAGCGAGTGTGTCTGATAGTTTGGTTTCACCTGCTGAATAAACCTCTACACGCTCAGCTTTACGTCTGTTAAAGGTTGGATCTGAAGGGCTGCAGCCAACAATTGGTCCTCTGTGTGGAGTATGAGTCATCAAAATGACTAATGGCATGTTAAGGAGGGGAGGAGGGCTCAGGGCCGGCGTTAAGAGCAAAGGTTTTTAATATGACTCCTGATTTTCTCCATCTGTAAAATTCTCTGGTTGTTCAGTACGCCACTTTATTTCTGCAAAAACACGTTAATTTAAGGCTTCCCTAGGAGAGAGAGAGTGAGAGAGAGTGAGAGAGAGAGAGAGAGAGAGAGAGAGAGAGAGAGAGAGAGAGAGAGAGAGAGAGAGCGTCAGACAGTTATCATCTACAGTTAGCATTTAGGATGAGCAAATGCCACAAATCTCAAAGCCTGGCAGAACTAAAATCGTACAGTAAGGGACGTCTCCCGGCTCTAAAGGACAGGACTCTGACTGAAACCTGTAATGACTCAGAACCAGACTTAGAACCCAAACACCCACATTATTTAGATGATGAAAAGTCTGAAGACTGGACTAACAACTCTGAACCAGGTGATGGGAACCATGAGCCAGGTGATGAGGACCATGAACCAGGTGATGGGAACCATGAATCCGGTGATGGGGACCATGAACCAGGTGATGAGGACCATGAATCTTGTGATGGGGACCATGAACCAGGTGATGAGGACCATGAATCAGGTGAAGAGGACCATGAATCTTGTGATGGGGACCATGAACCAGGTGATGAGGACCATGAATCAGGTGAAGAGGACCATGAATCTTGTGATGAGGACCATGAACCAGTTGATGGGTACCATGAATCTTGTGATGGGGACCATGAACCAGTTGATGGGTACCATGAATCTTGTGATGGGGACCATGAACCAGGTGATGAGGACCATGAATCCAGTGATGAATAGCATGGATTAGGGTATGAGAACCATGAACCAGGTGATGAGGACCATGAACCAGTTGATGAGGACCATGAATCTTGTGATGGGGACCATGAATCGTATGATGGGGACTTTAACCCGTCTATCTGTGCTCTCTGCTCTGCTTTTATTTTGAAGGAGGATTTGGCTCATATAAATAACGTCCGGAGAGCTTTAGAAGGACTGTCTAATATTTAGATTCCTGGCTGGGGTCTGTATCCTCCAGGGCCTGAGGCCAGCGTTCAGAAAGTCTAATTCCTGTTTCTGAAATAAAATCAGAAGCTCTATAACGACACTGTGCACGCAGGTGAACCTGAGCCCTCTGAGGTTTGACCCTGATCAACATTAGCTGTGCGTGAACTGTCCTCCTCCCTCAGTCTGGATGAATAATCAGGAACGCTGCAGGATGAAGAGTGTTTATCCAATCACAGGAAACACAGGAAGCGGGACAGAGCCACGCCCTCCTGACAGACATCTTACTGCACTTTGAAATCTGCATCTGACAGCTGCGCTGCTTTTGTTGCTGTTCTGTGCTTTGGCTCTGATGAAAAACACGGCGTGCAGGATGAATAATCAGCGCGCAGCAGCTCACAGGGCAAACAGCTGGCAGGTGTACATGAAGGCACCTTTACATTGATACAAATGTCCACCTTGCTGTCCTTGAGCAAGGCACTCGTCCTGTCAAGGTTGGAGGGATGTCCCTGCTCTTTTTGCAGCTCATATGACAACAAGCGCATGGCTGCAGGAAGAACATGCTAACTCAGCGTGTTCAGCAAACCACCCCAGGTTCAGGTAAAGGTTTCAGTAAAGAGAAAGGCGTTACCAAAACAAGCTGTTGCTGGAAACGTCGAGGTTTATCTGGATTTTGTGCTGCAGCAGCCTCTGCACATAATCCTCTCTTAAAAGTTATTCATTAGCACAACATTAGCAGAGTTTATTCACAGTTTATTGGCAGGCTGAGCTAATGACAGACCCAGCTGCGCTGGATTTATGTGGGTGGGTGCCTTCTGTCGGCCCATGTGTCTGGAGGAGAAACTGGGTACAGGGGATCTTTCTCTTAGAGGGAGCCAGGACTGTCTCAGAGTGTGGGTGACAGGATTGTTTTCACTCCGAGCGATGACTGCTCATACTGGAGAGATTTATCTGGAGAGGCTGCAGGAATAATCTGTGCTGAGAGTGACTGCAGGAAAACAGGGGCTTTCTTTGCAGCCTTCCTCTTTACATCAGTTTCCATGTCCTCGTCCGGGTTTCCACGGTTTCCACGGTTTCCACACACACTGCTCATGTTCTTCAGGTTACTTTCTCTGAGCCAGTTTCCTTCAAACATTCTCAATCTGAAATCTCAAACGCTTCACTCAGAGGCGTGTGTGAAAAGGTGTGTGACAAGCAGGTCTGACTGGAGGGGCTCACCTGGCAGCAAAACACCACAAATGAAGTGAATCCCTCTGAACACGGAGCACGCCAATGACTCATTTACATGATGGTTCCACTCCGAAATGTGCCTCATGCTCATGGGATCAGTTTTAAAGTCAGCATCATCGGCCTCTGAAAGGTTTACTCTCTCAGTTTGTCGTACGTATGACCCAACATTCAGAGCCAGTCTAACGCTCCGTTTGTTCACTCTGTCTCCAGCGCTCGTCTCTAATCGGCCCCTTCAAGCTCGCTTCTTGCTCTTCAAATCGTTCACTCTGTATGGCACATATTCATCTCCGCTTCTCTCTCCCCCTCCGCCTCTCCATCTCTCCGTCGTCTCTCTGTTGTCTCTCCATCATCTCTCCATCATCTCTCCGTCATCTCTCCGTCGTCTCTCCGTCATCTCTCCGTCATCTCTCCGTCATCTCTCCGTCATCTCTTGGTCATCTCTCCGTCCTCACTCCGTCATCTATCCGTCGTCTCTCCGTCATTTCTCCATCATCTCTCCGTCGTCTCTCCGTCGTCTCTCCGTCATCTCTCCGTCATCCCTCCGTCATCTCTCCGTCATCTCTCCGTCGTCTCTCCGTCATCTCTCCATCGTCTCTCCGTCGTCTCTCCGTCATCTCTCCGTCATCTCTCCGTCATCTCTTGGTCATCTCTCCGTCCTCACTCCGTCATCTATCCGTCGTCTCTCCGTCATCTCTCCGTCGTCTCTCCGTCGTCTCTCCGTCATCTCTCCGTCATCCCTCCGTCATCTCTCCGTCGTCTCTCCGTCGTCTCTCCGTCATCTCTCCGTCATCTCTCCGTCGTCTCTCCGTCATCTCTCCGTCATCTCTCCGTCATCTCTCCGTCATCTCTCGGTCATCTCTCCGTCATCTCTCCGTCATCCCTCCGTCGTCTCTCCGTCGTCTCTCCGTCGTCTCTCCGTCATCCCTCTGTCGTCTCTCCGTCATCTCTCCGTCATCCCTCCGTCGTCTCTCCGTCGTCTCTCCGTCGTCTCTCCGTCATCTCTCCGTCGTCTCTCCGTCGTCTCTCCGTCGTCTCTCCATCGTCTCTCCGTCGTCTCTCCGTCGTCTCTCCGTCATCTCTCCGTCATCTCTCGGTCATCTCTCCGTCGTCTCTCCGTCGTCTCTCCGTCGTCTCTCTGTCATCTCTCCATCATCTCTCCGTCGTCTCTCTGTCATCTCTCCATCATTCCTCCATCATCTCTCCGTCATCCCCTCTCCATCTCTCCATCATCTCTCCGTCATCTCTGGCTTATAGAGATGGATGAAAGGGGATCTCAGGGAGTCTGAGTGGAGCGCTCAGCTGATAGGCTGAATCACGGCAGGTCATTTACTCACGGCGAGCCCATCCATCCTGCAACATACTGGACTCCCACACACACCTTCTCTGCTCCTCGCACGCCCTCGCACGCCCTCACACAAACACACTCCTCCTAAATGACTTCCATCTCCCTGGGTGTGTTATTTCCCTCCTGGGAAGTCTACTCGGAGTTTCAGTATTCAACACGAGCGGAGCGAAGGGATCTTTTCCATTAGGGAGTTGTTTGGTCACACATTTCCAGGCTCAGGCAGGAAAACAAACACGCTAAGACTGAATATCACACGCCTTCAGACACGCACCCTGCACCCAAAGCTCCAGACACCTCATTACTGCCATGGCGTGCCTGCACCGCTGGGCTGTTGTGAATAAATGTGTACCCCCTGAAGTTCCTGCGCTCTGCTCCCCGCGGGCTGACTGCTAATGACATCACGCCACTCTGCATCTGCACTCGGGGAACTGTTGGTATCACTCTCCGGTAACCAAATAATGCTGCGGCACCTCGGCCCAGCTGCCCGCTGCTGGAATTACAGCCCACCAAGAGGCTATTTTCTGGCCTGACAGCCTCCGCGCAGCCCAGAACACCCAGAACGGCTCATTTCAGCCCTAACATGATGGCGTGATTACTGCATGACGCCGCCTCCAGCCGGCTCAGGAAGATAAAGCTGTGCCCCAGGAAGGAAGGCAAGAGACATGCTATATAAAATCATGGTGATGGAGAAGCAGCAGAAGGTGATGGAGGAGGAGCAGGAACACGTCTCAGCAGCTCCAAAGGGCCGTTTGCTTACTGACAGATGTGCGGCGTAATCAGAATGTGGCCTGAGCGCGAGCTGTGGGGCCGATGGATGAGTCAGAGGAGAAAATACAATTACAGTGACCATCATGAGTCAGATTAGCTTCTGCTGTTACCTCTCCACAGCGCTCAGCACGGGAATCAATCACCATCACATCCAGCACGCCGCCGCGCGTCGCACCAACAGGACCCACATTATTCTCCCTGCACAGAAAAGAACGCGGAGCGAGCTGAACAATGGCGCTTTCATTAGATAACGGCAGCCATTATGATCGTAAACAGCAAGCGGCGGCCGGAGGCTGTTTGTAGGGCGGAGGATGAGACGTGAGTTCATTCAGCGTCTTTCTGCTGAGGGATCAAAGGAGCGCCTGACAAAAGAGGCGCAGACGCAGCACGCTCAGATGACAGCCTTCACCTGGCGAGCTGCACTCAGCACTAACATCAGCTGACTGCAGCCCTGAAACCCAGAACAGAAACCAGAGCAGCACATTCAGTCCCCCCGCTGATCCTCCACCTCATCATTACTGATGACATCAGGACATTCGCCGGCCCGCGGCGGCTCATCACCAGCCAGCAGATCGTGAAAGAGAACACGCTGCAGCAGATCGCTCCGTCTCCCAAACCTTACAGCCTAGCATGGCAGCGTTAGCGTTCTGAGATTAGCAGCGTGTTACAGTGTTTCTCCTCCCTCTGGAAGGCGCCTGATGGAGCCGTGTGACCTCAAACCGAGCAGCAGAGACGAAGCGGGAGAGCATCATCAGGCTGTCTGAGAACCTGTGATTAATGTGTGTGTGTAAATGACTGAGTGTGTGTGTGTGTGTGTGTGTGTGTGTGTGTGTGTGTGTGCAGCTGTCATCGGCCTCTCTCAGTTCTTCATGAGCTTGAGAAGCTCGGGGGGAGGGGGGGGGGGGGGTTCTGTGTCTTGAACATTTAAATTAATTTGAAGCTGAGAACAATATTCCATTAAACACTTTGTGACTCGTTGGCAGTCACATGGACACACACACACACACACACACACACACACACACACATGAATGCTCTTGCAGTTGTTCTCATGAGGAAAAACAAATTCTTTCAGATTCTTTCTGACTTTTCTGAATTTTTATTCCTTCAAAGTTTCACTTCATTTACAACAGTTTAAGTTTTCACATCCTGAAAACAGGAAAATCAAAAATTCAAGAATATTAGATTTAATATATAAATATATAAATATATATATATATATATATATATATATATATATATATATATATATATATATATATATATATATATACAGATATGGACCTATGGGTCTGGAATAAAGTATAAAGTCTTTCTTTAATAATCATACAGTATCATTTTTTTAACATAGAGACATTTTTCCGCCTGAATTGAAGCGACTGCGTCACATGAAGAGGAGGAAACACGTTCATCACTCAAACATGATGACAGAACACTGTGAGGACATTTTAAAGTCTCCTTTAAAAGATGGACGCTGAGGAAAGGGCTGTGTGTGTGTGTGTGTGTGTGTGTGTGTGTGTGTGTGCTGAATATAAATCAAGATGAACGACACACACGTCCTTTCCTTCCACAGTGAAGCCAAAATGTCCCTCACTGGACACTGAAAGCCAGTTTTTACCCTCTGCTGGTCTCTGTTGTGGTCTGTGTAGTCCCCCCCCCCCCCTGCAGCTCACTCTGAGCAGCTTCTGCCCCTGAAAATGTTTCTATATGTGGTTCAAAGTCTGACTCCGTCCCGTCTGCTCGGAGAGCGGACTGTTGATTCTTCTCTGTCTGTCTGTGTTTCAGTTGGAGTGAACGAGGTTTGATTGAAACACCACGTCGGGCTCAGGCGGCTGCAGAAACCCCTCTGCAGGCTTTACTTTGGTAGCTTTCAGACATTAAAGGGACGTTTCCACGGTGATGTTCGTGAGAGGATGTTGTTCCACCTCTCCATGAGCTTTAATTCACACAGAAGCACAAACACATCTCGCCACAGTTGGTTTGAGGCTGATGTACAAAATGATCCCATTTCCTCCTCAGAATGATCTCCATAAACCCGGAGCTGGCGGGGAAAGAGGAGACATGGCCCGTCAGGACTTTAACGGCCTCGCCTGGGAACGCTCGGGACTACAATCGTGTTTTTACGATGTTACTGTATTACCCGCTCCTCGCTCCCCCAGCACCACACCGCAGAGCAAACTCACAAGATGCTTATGTTTAATGGACTCAGATTTTCCTCCCTGCAGCTGCAGGCAGCGAGTCATCGTTTCTCTGTAATCAAAGTTTATCCTAAGTCTGCCCCCCCCCCCCCCCCTAATGGGACATGACCCCCCGTACAGGAGGCGGCGCGCATGGACTTGAGGTATCTGCATGCAGGATGATGACAGTCATACGGACGCGGCTCCATCAGCTGTTGTGTGTGAGAGCAGATTTGTCCCGTTGGGCTGTGACGCTCCTGTGCTGGAGCCTGATGGTGTGTATCTTATCTCTGTGGCTCTGTGAGCCAACAGGCTGTTCTGCTTAGATAAACACACTCATTTGCTGCCTTAAGTGGCTGATTGCTTCACAGTAGCGTTTTTTTTCTGTGCACAGCCAAAGTGTGTGTGGCGTACTTTGTGAGCCCGTAAATGTGATTTCTCTGTCCGAGTGTGTTTAGTGCAGTTTGGCGTGTGGGTGTGTGTGTGTGTGTGTGTGTGTCTGAATTTGCTCGTGCACTGGTGTCCAGCAGCGCCCGGCTCTCTCCCACACTCAGCTCAGCCTGCAGTAGCCGGCAGCGTGGCCGAGTGAGATTAAAGTCACTCATGTTACACGCTGCGCCCGGAGACGTGAGGAAACCAGCAGAAAATGAAACAATGCTATTTGCATACAATTACACAACAAACAGCTCGCTTAGCAAACGGCTGCTGGACTAAAGAGCTGCGCTTCATTAGCTGTGCAAACAGCTCAGCCCAGCCGTATTCGTCTGTTTGCTCTGAGAGTAAAACAGACGAATTACACCTTTAACACTGTCTTTATTCTTCCTGTGACAGCAGAGACGCGTCTGTCTCCACCCGCCCCGCCGCCGCAGCTGCTGCTGGATTCATGTGCTTCAGGTGGTCATGACATTTCACTCTGACATTCAGCTCACAATGTGCTCACTTTTCATCTCAGGTGTGAAAGTGAAGACCTGCACCCTGCTGAGGAAATCTTTGTCTTATTCAGATGCAAAGCGGCACCTTTTACCTCCTTTCACAAACACGGATATTAAACCAGCGATCACTTCCCCTCACATCTTTCATCTCAAACATATATTCTCAGGTTCTTCACCCGGTGACAGCGACGGAGGAAATATGAATGTGCTCAGTGAAGCGTTGTTGTTTGGATCCGGCCCTGCCCCTGAGCTTTGTCTGGAGCTGAATGGGGAGGAGACGCAGCCATTGAAAGCCTCGGCAGAGGATGGTGCAGCAGCAGAGGATGGTGCAGCAGCAGAGGATGGTGCAGCAGCAGAGGATGGTGCAGCAGCAGCAGAGGATGGTGCAGCAGCAGCAGAGGATGGTGCAGCAGCAGAGGATGGTGCAGCAGCAGAGGATGGTGCAGCAGCAGCAGAGGATGGTGCAGCAGCAGAGGATGGTGCAGCAGCAGAGGGTGGTGCAGCAGAGGATGGTGCAGCAGCAGAGGATGGTGAAGCAGCAGAGGATGGTGCAGCAGCAGAGGATGGTGCAGCAGCAGCAGAGGATGGTGCAGCAGCAGAGGATGGTGCAGCAGCAGAGGATGGTGCAGCAGCAGAGGATGGTGCAGCAGCAGCAGAGGATGGTGCAGCTGCTACACTTAGCTTCATGCTAACAGTTCTGAGATCAGAGCTCAGCCAGCCTGGAGCTGTGCAGCATGTGAGGAGAGGATTCCTGACCACATCTGAGGCCTCTTCAGCCTCCCTCACACAAACTCCTCAGCTTCCCTCGGCTGCTCTGGGCTGCTGTCGGCTGCTCTGGGCTGCTCTGGGCTGCTCTGGGCTGCTGTCGGCTGCTCTGGGCTGCTCTGGGCTGCTCTGGGCTGCTGTCGGATGCTCTGGGCTGCTCTGGGCTGCTCTGGGCTGCTGTCGGCTGCTCTGGGCTGCTCTGGGCTGCTCTGGGCTGCTGTCGGCTGCTCTGGGCTGCTCTGGGCTGCTGTCGGCTTCTCTGGTCTGCTGTCGGCTGCTCTGGGCTGCTCTGGGCTGCTGTCGGCTGCTCTGGGCTGCTCTGGGCTTCTCTGGTCTGCTGTCGGCTGCTCTGGGCTGCTCTGGGCTGCTGTCGGCTGCTCTGGGCTGCTCTGGGCTGCTGTCGGCTGCTCTGGGCTGCTCTGGGCTTCTCTGGTCTGCTGTCGGCTGCTCTGGGCTGCTCTGGGCTGCTGTCGGCTGCTCTGGGCTGCTCTGGGCTGCTGTCGGCTGCTCTGGGCTGCTCTGGGCTGCTGTCGGCTGCTCTGGTCTGCTGTCGGCTGCTCTGGGCTGCTCTTGGCTGCTCTGGGCTGCTCTGGGCTGCTCTGGTCTGCTGTCGGCTGCTCTGGGCCGCTCTGGGCTGCTGTCGGCTGCTCTGGGCTTCTCTGGTCTGCTGTCGGCTGCTCTGGGCTGCTCTGGGCTGCTGTCGGCTGCTCTGGGCTGCTCTGGGCTGCTGTCGGCTGCTCTGGGCTGCTGTCGGCTGCTCTTGGCTGCTCTGGGCTGCTGTCGGCTGCTCTGGGCTGCTCTGGGCTGCTCTGGGCTGCTCTGGGCTGCTCTCCTTCACTGATGCTTTTCTTCTGGAAGCTAAATAAGGACTGAGCTCAGTAACAGGAGCTGCTCTCTTATCGTCTCATCCAACACTCCCGTGGCTTTGCTTCCTCCACGTTGCCTGAGATCCCTCTGGATTTACGCTCCAGTATTCACAGCACGCCGTGTTTGTTTGCGCGTGTTCTTGCTCTGGCGTCCATGTGTGTGTTTGTCTGTGTGTGTGCTTTGTTTTCCTTCTGTGTATTTGCACACATGCAGAGTATTTGAAGACATGAATCTCTTAAGGCCAGCCTATCAAACAGAGTCCAGGATCCACTCAGAGGAGGTTCGGTTCAAGGCTCCCGGAGTGAGCAGAGGAGGATTTCATATCCCTGAATAATGCTGACGTTCCTGTTAGCTGCCACGCTGTGCATCCTAAGTTCAGAGTCTTTGTATCCTTGTGTTTGCAGATAAAGCTTTTACCTGAGAATAGAAAGAGCGCTCTCACACACACAAACAGAGAGAGAGAGAGAGAGAGGGAGAGAGAGAGAGAGAGAGAGAGAGTCGGTCCTGCTCACAGAAAACATCTTTTCTAACCAGGCCTGAAAATGAGCCGTGTACTTCAGATCAACAACCACCTGGGTCAGGCTGACGGGATCAGGCCTGTAGATGCTCCCCATAAGAACACACACACACACACACACACACACACACACACACACACACACACACACACACACACACACACACACGCTCTGTCTCTGCCTATAGTTGGCTAACTTTCTGCCAGCAGGCAGAGCAACAGCTGGTAACCTCATGTAGACCAGGACATCCTGAAACATTACCTGCTTCGTCGCTCTAACTGCTCTCTGAAGGTCTGTTAAAAAATCACATTTTCAGCTCAAATGTCCAATAACCAGGAAGACAAACCCGTCCCGGTCCCCGTCCCCGTCCCCGTCCCCGTCCCCAGACGGAGGCCAGGCTGTCAGAAACAAACAGGACTGAATATTCGTGCTGAGCTTCCTCGCTCAGCTGCAGACGTTTACATTATTCCAGAGAAACGGCAAAGCTGCCAGCTCGCATTGAGAGCGTCTGGATTAAACTGAGTGATGAGTGACGGGGACACTCATTGTTCCTGATAACGCTCCAAATGCTCCGTGTGGGATTCTGTCATTGTTTGACTGAAGAGCGTTTGTTTCAGAATGACTGACGAACGGCTGCGTTAGAGACCAAACAAGCTTTAACACACATTTTATCTGTGTGTGTGTGTGTGTGTGTGTGTGTGTGTGTGTGTGTGTGTGTGTGTGTGTGTGTGTGTGTGTGAGGCCTCAGTGCTGACTGAGAGCAGCAGATAAAGGGGAGCTGCTAAGAAGCAGAGAGCTGGGCCTAAAGAGTGACCCGGCTGCAGGTCGTGTTTTAAAGCAGAGGTGGGAACAAAGACGTGATCAGTCTTTGTTACGTCTCAGTCGTCCTCTCACTGAACCTGTTGGTGCAGGTTGATCTTTACAGCGTCTTCACTTTGCTCCATAAGGAGCTTATCGTTACCACAGGCTTCCTCCTCTGTCTGTTGTTGCTTGATAAAGTTTGGGTGTAAAAATAAGACATTAGACTCTCTGAGGTTTATTAAAGTTCAACTAAGACACAAAACAGCAGCTGAGCTCCCAACTAGAGAATCAAAAACCAACAGAAACCAAAACACAAACTGAAACTGAAACTGTCGGTCGTTCTCTGTTTGTTTATGTAAACAATAGATCCTCCCTGTATACCAGGCTGTGTTATGGAGTTCCTCAAGGCTCAGTGCTTGGTCCGATTCTTTTTGACTTATATTTGCTTCCTCTTGGAAGCATAATTAGAAAACACACCATAAACTTTCACTTTTACGCAGATGATACTCAGCTATACTTATATATATATATGTATATAAACTATATATACATTTATACATACATATATATACGTGTGTATATATATGTATGTACTTTAATCTCTGTACAGTCTCAGGACTGAACCAGGCTGTGACCTCTGACACTAAACCGAGTCAGGAATCAAGTGATGGAGTCATGTCTGTGTCCGGACAGACAGGACGGATATGTCAGGGTCCGTTTGGGCTCCGTCACTTTAAAGAGCTCTGTCTGAAGGCGGCGAGGAGTGAAATGAAACAGGAAGTCCTGTTTTAATAAGTGAACTTATTACAGCCCAGACTGAATGTCATCCATCTAGAAAATTATATCAGCTGTTTTTTTTATCTTTAGGTGAAGTTTTCTGTGAACTGTTAGATTAATTCTGCTTCCTGTGGGGGAATAATCCTCAGAGACGCTCTGTTTTCAGGCTGCAGCGTGTTTCCATGAACTGATTCATTTCTACATCACCATGTTGTTCTGTGTTGGTCTTGATGCTCATCACTTACAGAAAAGCTCTTTCTGAAGTTCATTCCTGGGGTTTGGACCTCTGACACCGGAGAAAAAAGCTCTCTGTAGAATTATTGCTCTAATATTTCTCTGGATTTAATTACTAAGAAAACAGTGAAAAGCAGCCGGAAGGCCTCTGTGGTGGTAACAGGCGATACCTCCAGAGATGAGCTTTTTTTTAGCTTTCATTGGGTCCACTTTGGCGCTTGTCACATCTGATTGCCCGCAGAGGTTTTGAGAAAGTCTCTCTTCCAGACTGAGGAAACATCAGAGTGCTTGGCTGTCTTATGGCCTGGAACTCACGTCTGAAGGAAAAAGGCTCAAATCTCCTTATCTCTCCAGAATCACATCACGACTCCTACATCTGCCTCCTCCATTCACTCTCATCCGCTCTCCCTGCTAAAGGCAGCGACTACAAATACGGCTCCTCTGACGGCACAGGGAGCTCTTATTATGATTCTCACGTCCTCGCTCTTCAAGTAATTCTTCTGTTGTGCTCGCTGCGAGTCGCTGTGGATAAGAGCGCCGGCTAAACGCCTCAAATGTAAATGGGATGGTAAACGAATCTCTCCCAAAGTCAAGGAAATTAGAAGTCAGACGTAATTGTCAGGGCCAGAGAAATAGTGAAATATTAGTGTTGTGGAGCAGCTGACTGAGCTCTGAGATGTTTCCAGATGACTTTGATTATCATGATCTCTATTTAAGACCAGTTTCCAGCAGGCTGCACTGGCAGAGTGTCATTTACGGCTTTTTAAACCTGTCAGATTGTCTCTTCTCTGCAGCTTTCAGCCGTCTTTACACTCCATTTATTCAGTAACTCCCCATAAGCATACGTTAACATTTAGCCATACGTTAATATTTCACTGATGTGTGTCAGAGATGGTGAAATGAGAGCAGTTAAAGACTCCTGCAGCTGCCTCCAGGCTCTGTTTTCATCCTTTCTCATCAGGTTTAAAGTCTTTTGACTAAATGAGCGGGATGTTCTTTCCATCCAGGCACTAATATCCTAAATAAAACCCACACCTGTGGCAGCACCTCCTTCATGTCTCTATTCCTTCATGCCACCTGCCGCCTTCACCTCCACCTCCGACGTCTTTTCTGGCCCCCCGTCGAGTTCAAACACAGATTCCTATTTTCACTTCTCCCTCCGAAGAAACAAACTGCAGCTCCTCCCGAGAGACGACGCTCGCTGCATTAATTCATCCATGTCTTCGCAGACTTCACTCAAACATTATTTTCTGACTGTCTGCTGGGACTGGAGGACTTTCAGGGGGGTCGCTCTGTTTGCTTTGTGCTCCCTGGTGGAGTTTTTCTCTTTGAATGAAGGTGTGTGTTGAAGTAGGAGGGAAACCTGCAGAGACACGTGCAGACAGAGCATGCAGACAGAGCGTGCAGACAGAGCGTGCAGACAGAGCATGCAGACAGAGCGTGCAGACAGAGCGTGCAGACAGAGCGTGCAGACAGAGCGTGCAGACAGAGCGTGCAGACAGAGCGTGCAGACAGACCATGGAGACAGAGTGTGCAGACAGAGCGTGCAGACAGACCGTGGAGACAGAGTGTGCAGACAGAGTGTGCAGACAGAGTGTGCAGACAGAGCGTGACGAGTGAGCATGCAGACAGAGTGTGCACACAGAGTGTGCAGACAGAGTGTGCAGACAGAGCGTGCAGACAGAGCGTGCAGACAGAGTGTGCAGACAGAGTGTGCAGACAGAGTGTGCAGACAGAGCGTGCAGACAGAGCGTGCAGACAGAGTGTGCAGACAGAGTGTGCAGACAGAGTGTGCAGACAGAGCATGCAGACAGAGTGTGCAGACAGAGCGTGCAGACAGAGCGAGCAGACAGAGCGTGCAGACAGAGCGTGCAGACAGAGCGTGCACGCTGAGCGTGCTCGCTGAGCGTGCTCGCTGAGCGTGCACGCTGAGCGTGCTCGATGAGCGTGCTCGCTGAGCGTGCTCGATGAGCGTGCTCGCTGAGCGTGCTCACTGAGCGTGCTCACTGAGCGTGCTCACTGAGCGTGCTCACTGAGCGTTCATGCAGTCAGAGTATGGATTATCACCACACTATGGATGTGTTTGGAATGTATGAAGATGGATTAGTGCCAGAGGGTGTTTGTGAGCATGTTGAGCTTTGCGTAGCTTTTATCTTTCTTGCTCTGGATCTTAACTTCAGTCACGTTAAGCCTAACTTTGGACACCCCCCCCCCCCCCCCCCCCAACCTTGCCTGGAGCACTGATGGGATGAAAAATGGAAAGAAGCCCCAAAGGAAGGAGGGGGAGGTCCATCTGTGAGCTGCATTCAAGGACAACAGTGTTACCCACTCTGGAACAGTGTGAAGCAGGCCTGTGTTTGGAAGGCCTGGGCGCCTGGATGAACTGTGGATGCTACTGTTGTCTTGCCAAGCCAACTGTGATGCTGCAGATTAGATGCGAATCATTGACTCCTTGTTTGTATCAGCAGCTCTCTTCTTATTCAGGGTGAGAGATAATGAACCCATGTGAGGGATTGCTTCTGATCATGGTTGTGCTGAATTACGGCAGCTACAGGGATCGTTGTGCAGCGCCCGGCGCTCATAAAAGCAGCGTTTAATGTGATTGTATGTTATTCCGCCCGCGGTGCTGGAGGATGGCGATATCTATTAATCTCTGTTTTGATCTTGTTTTCTGTTTCCCCTCCTCCCTTCTCCTCTCTCCGTCTGTGCGTTCTCCTCAATCATTCTGTGCTCTCCCTCTTCACCTCCTCCCCCTCCCCCTCCTCCTCCTCCTCTCTGTCATCTCACAGAACCGGTTTCACCTGCAGATGTCGGCCCGCGTGCCTCCTTCCACCCTGGGCAGCATGCTGCTGGCGGTCCTGCGGGGGAAAGACGGGGACAGAGGAAGCTGGGGGGAGGACAGCTGGGGAGGAGCAGCTGTGATTTGCCCGGGGTGGGAGGAGGGAGGTGATGGATTGCTGTCCCACCTGCAGATGCACAGCGGTACTTCGTGGCATTTATGGGATATCATCAACTTGACCCGCAACTCAGGGGGCGGCGACGGAAGAGGAGACGCCAGCGAGGAGAGGAGAGAGGATCAGAGGGAGGAGGAGGCTTTGAGGGTCCTCTCCTCCCGTTTTCTGCGCTCCCCTTCTCCTATCTCCTCCGTCCTCCTCATGGGGTCTGACCCTGAGTGCCTGTCCTCTGTGCTGCGCGCCGCTCAGCGCCTCGCCCCACTGCTACCAGCGCTGCAGTGGATCATGGGATATCCCCTGTCCCCAGACTCTCTCCACACTCTGGGAGGTCCCCTTGGACTGCTGGCCTATGGGGAGGTCGGGCGTAAGCCAATCAGCTTCTACATCAGGGATGCCTTGCAGCTGATTGGTCGAGCGGTGACTGCAGCGACCATGGTGAGGCCGGACTTAGCGCTGATCCAGAACATGGTGAACTGTTACGACAAACCCAACCGCCATGAGCTGCCCTCTTCAGGACAGTACCTGGCCAGGTAGATGCACACCCATTCACTTATACACACACACACAGACACAAAGAGAGAGAGAGAGAGAGAGAGAGAGAGAGAGAGAGAGAGAGAGAGAGATCATTAACGAAGCAGAGAAACTGCTCAAAAGACGAGAACCCTGGATCCCTTCAGTGATCCAGACCCTGAACTGAGACAGACACCATAAAGCATCCACAGAGCTCCATCAGGTTCGTCCGTGGCCTTCAGCAGCTCAGTCATCAGAGTTTTTGATTATTATTATTATTATTGTTATTATTACCTGGCTGTGGCTGTGATCCCTCGTGGAACCTCGTGTTAGTGCAGACGTCGTCACTGATCAAACAGCTCTTAGACGTGTAGTTGTGGTCTGAGTCCACTGACCCCTGACACATGGACTAACACAGCCTAATATTAGCCTGGTGGCCTCTTGCTGAAGGTCCAGATTAGGGCCGCTCCCTGCAGCTCCTTCCGGCTGCTGGTTTCAGCTCCTGAAACGTTAATACTGAGCTTCAGGGCAGCAGCCTGGTCAGGAAAGGGTCTGGTCTTCAATGGATTCTGTAAGTGACTCATAAGTCCTGAGTAAAGTTCCCAACCGTGCCCTCGTTTGATGATATACAGCAGACTCTGACTAACAGTAATTAAACTGCTCCGCTCGCACCTCTAAATGTGTGTCAGCTGCTTCTGCTCCTGACTGACACGCTGGCTTGGATTCAAAGCGTGGAGCGGCTCTGGTTGTACTCTGCGCTCTGGTTTGTTGCCCTTGTCTGTCCTCTGCACCGCGGGGGTGTTGCCTTCTGAGTAGCGCTGTCATACAGGCGAGTGGGAGGCGGTCTTTATGGCATACAGATTCACAGACTGACACCAGAGAGTAATGCCGGCGTCTCGCTGCTGCTGCTGCTGCTGCTGCTGCTGCTGCTGCTGCTGCTGCTGCTGCTGCTGCTGCGGCTTCAATCCCTGCAGCTCTTGGAGGGCCTCTGACAGCTCTCACTGCCTCTGCCAAGGTGTGCTCTGTGATAACACGTACTCGCAAAAACCAGCATTGAAATACACATCAAACCACAAATGCTTTCAGTCAGGCAGAAAGTAGACGGTCCTGTTTGTACGCAGCGACAGGAGAACACTCACATTACACCCTTCAAAGTCTGAGCCACGCACCAAAGCAGCAGAAACTCCAGAGAGTCTGCGGTCTGCAGTTCGAAACCCACGCTGAGCCGGCCGGCATGAATATTCTGCAGCTTCACCAGCATGTGTCCAGCTTTGTGGCCACGCCGGACCAGTGAGGGAAGGATTTGTGGTCTGAGTGTGGTCCAAAGCAAATATTGAAGACACGCAGGTGCTGCCAGCCGAGAGCCATCATCAACACCACCCACATGATCACACGTCGGGCTCTCACTGCGCTCGCTCCTTCCAGAGCTGAGAGGAGCTCTGGGATGCCAAAACACTTGAGTGTGGAGAGCCGGGGGCAGACTCAGATGGAGTTTGGTTACAAAGCAACATCACCAGACATTTTTTAATCAGCACTAAAACAACTTTATCAGGCTTAATGTGATGAAATGGTTCATTTTCAGCTGAGCTAGAAGCTCAGTTTATGGAGGTCCTGAGGTTCTGTCAGGGTCCAGCTCACTGGTCAACACTGAAATTACTCCTCCACCATCAGGAGCGTGAACAAACAGCCTGACGAGTGGCTCCAACACAAGGGTCACAGACTTTGGACTGACGCCAACAAGTGTTGGGGTCAGGGCTTTAATCAAACTGCTTCAGTCTGAGATCCTGAGAGCCGGACACGGATCTCAGATTATTTGACCAAATCAGGTCGTTTCATGGAGGCCTTTCAGTCAACCAATCAGGTATCGTCAGCAGGAAACAGAGCAGTTTCACATCAGATTAACAACAACATGCAGACTGTGCTGAGAGAGGTCAGGAAAACTGTCACAGGCTGCTCAAAATCTCTGAATTTTAACCCTTTAAATGACTTTTAGTCGTGATATTATCCTCTAGATAATCTGACTCTGCAGGATCAGGATGGAGGAAATGCTAACACAGTGTTTCCTGAAGATGATGACTTTAAAACAATTAGTGGATCCTTTAATTTTCAAACAAGTGTCAAAAAATGGTCCTCATCAAAGAGCTCTTTTAAAAAGTCAGCGTTGTGATGGGTTTGAAAGAGTTAAAGTCAGTGGGATTTATCTTCTTAGATACAATATGAAACACAGGCTAACAGGCTATGCTAAGCTGTGTACTGTGATTAACATGAAGACATCCTGAATGTTAGCGCCACCTAGCTGTGCCTGAATCCAGCCTGCGTTGAGTCTGATTCACTCCTCTCGCTCCAACTTCATCAGCCAGTCAGAGTCTCTGTGTGCAGGTTGGTTGAGGACAAAGTCTCCTATCAGGACTGAGGTTTATGATGGAGTCCTTCTTAATGTGGAGCCGTGACCTTTGGTCCTGGCCTGTGAGACTCTGATAAACATGGTTTTCCTATCGCACCATTCAAACCGGTCCAGTTAGACATCGTGCCCTCCAGCACGCTCCCCGATTCTTATCCCTCCTCTGCAACAGCCAGACAAACCAATGCTCCAGAGAGCCCTGCAAAGCTGCAGGAAGGGAGAGACTTCCACATGGAAAGGCAATTAACAGCTCAATGCCCAGGGGACAGAGTGAGGGAGGCAGGGGAGGAGAGGGGAGGAGAGGGGAGGAGGGGGGAGGAGGGGGGATGTCTGGAGATAGAAGAAAGAGAGGAAGGTTTGAGGGAGTCCAGGAAGGATTGAAGAAACTGGAGACTTTTGATGTGGTTCAGCCAAATGTCCAGAATCAGAAAAATCCCAAAGTGCTTATTTCCCTCCAGTCTTTAGAGAGAGAGAGAGAGAGAGAGAGAGAGAGAGAGAGAGAGAGAGAGAGAGAGAGAGAGAAAGAGAGAGAGGACAAAGCAACAGATAAAAACTGGGGGAAGAGGAGAGGATGTGAGGCAGGAGGAAGAGGAGAGGATGTGAGGATGGAGGAAGAGGAGAGGATGTGAGGCTGGAGGAAGAGGAGAGGATGTGAGGCTGGAGGAAGAGGAGAGAATGTGAGGGTGGAGGAAGAGGAGAGGATGTGAGGCAGGAGGGAGAGGAGAGGATGTGAGGGTGGAGGAAGAGGAGAGGATGTGAGGGTGGAGGAAGAGGAGAGGATGTGAGGCAGGAGGAAGAGGAGAGGATGTGAGGCAGGAGGAAGAGGAGAGGATGTGAGGCTGGAGGAAGAGGAGATGATGTGAGGATGGAGGAAGAGGAGAGGATGTGAGGCTGGAGGAAGAGGAGAGGATGTGAGGCTGGAGGAAGAGGAGAGAATGTGAGGGTGGAGGAAGAGGAGAGGATGTGAGGCTGGAGGAAGAGGAGAGGATGTGAGGCAGGAGGAAGAGGAGAGGATGTGAGGCTGGAGGAAGAGGAGATGATGTGAGGATGGAGGAAGAGGAGAGGATGTGAGGCTGGAGGAAGAGGAGAGGATGTGAGGCAGGAGGAAGAGGAGAGGATGTGAGGCTGGAGGAAGAGGAGATGATGTGAGGATGGAGGAAGAGGAGAGGATGTGAGGCTGGAGGAAGAGGAGAGGATGTGAGGCTGGAGGAAGAGGAGAGAATGTGAGGGTGGAGGAAGAGGAGAGGATGTGAGGCAGGAGGGAGAGGAGAGGATGTGAGGGTGGAGGAAGAGGAGAGGATGTGAGGGTGGAGGAAGAGGAGAGGATGTGAGGCAGGAGGAAGAGGAGAGGATGTGAGGCAGGAGGAAGAGGAGAGAATGTGAGGGTGGAGGAAGAGGAGAGAATGTGAGGGTGGAGGAAGAGGAGAGGATGTGAGGCAGGAGGAAGAGAAGAGGATGTGAGGGTGGAGGAAGAGGAGAGGATGTGAGGGTGGAGGAAGAGGAGAGGATGTGAGGCAGTAGGAAGAGGAGAGGATGTGAGGCAGGAGGAAGAGGAGAGGATGTGAGGGTGGAGGAAGAGGAGTGGATGTGAGGCAGGAGGAAGAGGAGAGGATGTGAGGCAGGAGGAAGAGGAGAGGATGTGAGGCAGTAGGAAGAGGAGAGGATGTGAGGCAGGAGGAAGAGGAGAGGAGGAGGAGGGGAACTGATGGAGGCCTGCTGGTATCAGAGTGAGATCTGTCAGTCAGTGCCGTCTCACTCAGCACAGCTGCCACGCTGATTTTATCTCCCATGAAGAGATTAAAACCAGAGAAACAAGCAGACTGCGCATCAGCCCAGAGACACAAAGTGAGAGGGAGGAAACTTTCCCCAAACTGAAGGAGATGGAGCGATAACGCAGAGAGACACATGCCCGGTGCTCTCCTATAGAGCCATCATTTAACTTCACTCTGAGAGTGAGTAAAGGGAGGCCAGGTGTGTGAGAGAGGAAGCCATCGCTCTCTGACACCACTGGCTGACTCCTCAAGCCGCTCTGACATCCAGAGTCATCCTTCAGAAGCAGCCTTTGGCCCCGTGGAGCCAAACAGAGACTCAGAGGTGAAGCTGCTGCTTCTGCAGCCTAGCTTCATCAGGGTTCCATCTCATTTCTCCAGATCCTCAGGCACAAATCCAGACGTGACACACGAAGCAGAAAAACAGGCTTCATGATCTGGATCCAGATAAGAGACGTGAAGTGGAGCCTGAGTCTGCAGCCCGATGAGTCTGGAGTGGGCTGCTTGATCAATCTGCTGTCTTTGGGATACGATGATTCAGCCCAGCGATTACCATGAGTGATTTCAGCTCAAGACGAGGCTCGCACCCCCGCCTCACGGCCGAGAGGCAGAGGAGGGCGGCTGAAGAGGAATCATAAGTTAACGCTGAATTAGACAGGAACGACTCTCAGATCAGACACTTTTTTCAATCAGGCCAGTAACGATGATGGTGCACGGACGGGTTTGTGAACTGATACTGTGCTGTTGAAGAAAACCAGGAGGAGGATTATGCACAGAGGCACGAGCAGATTAGAGAAAACATGGCGTCCTCTCCCGTGTTGTTCCATTATTTCTGTAGCGCAGACAGGCTTTAGTCCGGGGAAGCCTCAGAGGTAAGGTTAATGAACCGCATGATCAATTTAGCTTTCATTTTTCTTTGCATATCCCATATTTTATAGGAAAAGTGCTCCAGCAGCACTTTCCATTCTCTGCTTGTCAATTTAGTGTTTAGCTTGAAGAGATGAATAACTCAGAGCAGCGTATGAAACAAAGAGCTCCTCTGAAAGCTGTTTCCTGCTCAGGCTTAACAACCTTCTCCATTAAGTGAAAGGAAAACTTTCCATTTCAGGCCCGACCCAGACATCATCAGCAGTCGCTGCACGGTTCAGCAGAACGCAGTGATCCCTGCATACTTTAACATTTAAACAGCCCGCCCCAACGACCCCCCAACAACCCCCCAACGACCCCCTGACCATCCCCCGCTAATCAGCACATGATCAAACACTTCATGCATGGCTTTACGTCCAGACACAACCTGACCGTGTCCACGTGATGGAATGCTAAGACATGAGCTAACAATCAGCTCACGGTTCACGGGGCCGGGGCAGATTGATGTGTGGACTGGGATTGCTCTTCCTGATGCGTTCTGCCGTGCAGACTGGCGCAGGGACACCAGGCGAGTGATGAGAATAGTGATAACTGTCTGCACAGACCGGCGGGTAGGAAGGAAGCTCCCTGCATCGGCTTCTAATCAGGACTTTTCAGGAAATGCAAAGAACCGTCAGAGTCCAGACTGAACAGACCGTTCGTGTTCGCTCCGACTTTTTCTGTCAGGATCAGGACGCGCTTTCATTTTCCTCTTGTTTATCGTTTGCTTGTCTCTCTCTTCCCCTCAGGTTCCTCTCCAACACTTCTTTCACCGGGGCCACAGGCCTGATCCAGGTGGACGCAGACCTCTCCCGGGTGTCCTCCTCCCAGCTGTTCCACATCTGGAGCCTGAAACGAGGCGCACTTGGTCAGCCGGCTTGGGTCACCGTGGGCCAGTGGACACGAGGCCGGCTGGAGCTGGAAGGAGGGATACTGGGGCTGGTGGGAGGCTTCAGGAGCAGCCAGGGACAAGGTCTTGGAGCTGGAGTGAGGGGAGGGGATGGCCAGGGAGACAGTTCCTTGGGGGGACGCTGGAGGCCAGGCTTCTCCGTTGAGGGACATCGCCTCAGGGTGGTGACGCTGGTGGAACACCCCTTCGTCTTCACGCGGGAGGTGGACGAGGACGGACTGTGTCCAGCGGGTCAGCTGTGCATGGACCCAAGAACCAACAGGTCTGACATAATCCAGGGTCTCTTCAACCAGCTGCACAGCCCAAACGCCTCCGTCACAGAGTGGGAGGCAAACGGTGAGTCCTGTTCTGGAGGAAGTCTTTTGAGTGTTGGAGAGCTGCTTTCTTTAGCAGCACATTTCTTTAGCAACAGCCTCCAAAACCTCAGACTAAAGACACGAGGACGGGCTGAGATCAAATCCATGAAACTTGAAAGAGTCCCGTATGTTGAGTCTAAGATCTCAATGATCTGTCGCTCCACATTTCCTCTGATCCTCCGCAAAACTGAAGAGGGTTTTAGAATCGATCCGGGATCAAGGCCCATCAGTCCGGTTCAAACATAAACCCAGAGCACCGTCCAGGGTTTGGCTGTGCAGCCACATGAAGGAGGAGCACTGAAGGCATTAAATCAAAGAGAAGTCCAAGAGAAAGAAATATCAGATCCAGTAACTCACCGAGGAGACACAAAGCTCCGATATGAGAGTGAAACCCAGGCATCCAAACTTTCTTTGACCTGAGCGCACAGATCAGAAACGGAGGCGCTGATAGAAGTCCACTCTTTAAGTGAAGTTAGTTTTCAGGACCTGCTGCTCTGAGACGTGTGTGCGTACCTGTAAAACACTCTGAACCTCCTTCTGCATTCAATAATTATGAACTATCTGATCCAAAGTTTCTGATTCTTCTTGGCAAAACGAGCGCAGACTCGTGCCAAGTCTGAGGAGCGATTGGCGTTCTCTGTAATATGAATCCACTGAGTTTGCAAAACAAGGTTTGCCAGAAAGATCAAAAGGCAGAAAGTTTAAGGATTTATGTCTCAGCGTGTCCATCCTGCCAACTCTTCCTCTCCTGAAGTCCATGAAGGGCTCCGGCCTTCTGCGGCCCACTTTAACTGAAGGATGGACTGAGGACTGATGGCTGTTGAGGATCTTTAATCATGATGATCCAACAGGATCCCGTCAACTGTTCCACTTTTTACTGTTTGTTTTAAAAACATGTTCTCCATCTCACCCTCTGACAGGGACAACACCTCAACACCCCAACACTCAAAGGTCAAAGATGGCGTCCTGTGACCCCATCCACTTTATGAATGACAGACCCTCTCCCTCTCTCCCTCTCTCCCTCTCTCCCTCTCTCCCTCTCTCTCTCTCTCTGATCAGAGCTACCGGACGACCTGAGAAAGTGCTGCTATGGATACTGCATTGACCTGCTGGAGAAGCTGGCAGAGGACATGGGGTTCACCTTTGACCTTTACATCGTTGGCGATGGGAAGTATGGAGCGCTGAGCGGGACGGGCCGCTGGACGGGGCTGGTCGGGGACCTGCTGAGCGGCACCGCCGACATGGCCGTCACCTCCTTCTCCATCAACTCTGCCAGGAGCAGAGTCATCGATTTCACCTCGCCCTTCTACTCCACCAGCCTGGGCATTCTGGTACGACGCCGCGAGCCATCATTAGTCCGCTGCAGCTCTGAGTCTGTTTTAATGACTGCAGAAGACGAGGGCCGTGTCCCCCAAACATTCAGCACTGTGACAACATCGCAACACTCAGTGTGTCTTTGATTCCCCTCTCTGTCTGTCTGTCTGTGTGTCTCACACACACACACACACACACACACACACACACACACACACTGACTGGCTCTATTGCAGTGTGATGATATGGTCGACAAATACTTAATTTCACCCTGACGCCCCGCTCGCCCGCTCTCCTTGTGAGGAATGGGAGATCATTAGCTGTGAATAATTAGCTGGCTGCGTTTTCAGAGCACGTTAATTATGAAAGTTCAGATTTAATGGCAGTTTAAGAGTTTATTAGGAGTTGAACAAGCGTTTGGAAGAGCCCAGTCCTCAAACATGCTGCAGCTACTCTTTGATTTCTGAACATCTCCCTCGACGGCTGACAAACAGCAGTTCATAATATGATCTGACAACACGGCTCCATTTGAAAATGAGTCCTCCATTATTTAAAAGGAGAGCTGGGCCTTCCAGAATGATGAAGAGGACCAAATAACAACATTATATGAATCTCTGAGAAGTCTGTCACATGCCCAGCAGTGCTGGAGCAAGTTTACAGACACCAGTCTGAAAACTTGAGGGTGAATTTAAATCACAAATCTGCTCAGAATAAATGTAAGTCCAGCAGAGAGGAATCAAACCAGCTCCTCATGAATGTTTCTGACCACCAGGTTCGCAGCAGAGACACAGCAGCCCCGATCGGAGCCTTCATGTGGCCCCTCCACTGGTCCATGTGGGTGGGTATCTTCGTCACGCTCCATCTCACCGCACTCTTCCTCACCCTGTACGAGTGGAACAGTCCCTTCGGCATGACGCCCCACGGCAGGAACAGACTGCGAGTCTTCTCCTACTCCTCTGCCCTCAATCTCTGCTACGCCATACTGTTTGGACGCACTGTCGCCACCAAGGTAAACCAGCCCTCATCTGTATGATAAATAGGCCTCATGCAAGGTGGGGAATACAGAGAGAGGAGGAGGAGGAGGAGGAGGAGGAGGAGGAGGAGGAGGAGGATCTGCATTATGGGAATAGGTTCACAAAGAGAGTGGAGAGAGGGAGTTAAAGAGAAAAGGGATAGAGATGGTGAGGGAGGGGGAAAGATGGATCGGGCAGAGGTTAAAAAGGCAGGCAGTGATGAAGTAGGGAGCTACAAGAAGGATAATGCTCATACAGGCTGGGAGAGGGGAAAGGGTAAGTGGGCCGACAGAGATTGAAGGAGTTATGGTGAGGAAGATGAGGATGGATGAAGGTGGGAAAAGAGGGAGCGAGTAGAGGTGAACTCCCTTAAGAAAGCTCAACCAAAGTTGAAAACAAAAAGGCAGGTGGAACAGAGCCAGCAGGGGGCAGAGAGGTCGGAGGACAGATCAGGAAATGGGCTGAAAGAGGAGGTAATAAGGAGGTTGACAGAAAGATGGCGAGGCGGGGTGGAAAGGGTAAGTGAGCAAGCAGAGACGAGCAGAGACGAGCGGAGAAACACAATGAGGGTGACATGGAGATGGGCAGACAGCGATGATGTAAAGGGGAGAGGCTAAGTGCACGGGCAGGATGGAGGGCCGGGCTGAAAGGCCAGCTGGAGAGAAAGAAAGACAAACTCCAGCAAAGAAGAAGACCTGTCCATTCAAAATATTATTCAACAGGAAAAAAGCGTTTAGAGGAGTCCCCTAAAATATGACTCAGAGCATCCAGTTCACTTTGTATCAAGGTCTTAGATTCAGGCCAAAATCCACCAGAGCCTCTGTGCAGTCTCCTGTTAGACTCCGGTTAGACTCTGGTTAGACTCCGGTTAGACTCTGGTTAGACTCCGGTTAGACTCTGGTTAGACTCAAGTTAGACTCCGGTTAGACTCCGGTTAGACTCCGGTTAGACTCTGGTTAGACTCCAGTAAGACTCCAGTTAGACTCCGGTTAGACTCCAGTAAGACTCCGGTTAGACTCCGGTTAGACTCCGGTTAGACTCCAGTAAGACTCCGGTAAGACTCCGGTTAGACTCCGGTTAGACTCCAGTAAGACTCCGGTTAGACTCCGGTTAGACTCCGGTTAGACTCTGGTTAGACTCCAGTAAGACTACGGTTAGACTCCGGTTAGACTCCGGTTAGACTCCAGTAAGACTCCGGTTAGACTCCGGTTAGACTCCGGTTAGACTCCAGTAAGACTCTGGTTAGACTCCGGTTAGACTCTGGTTAGACTCCGGTTAGACTACGGTTAGATTCCAGTTAGACTCCGGTTAGACTCTGGTTAGACTCAAGTTAGACTCCGGTTAGACTCCGGTTAGACTCTGGTTAGACTCCAGTAAGACTCCGGTTAGACTCCGGTTAGACTCCGGTTAGACTCCAGTAAGACTCCGGTTAGACTCCGGTTAGACTCTGGTTAGACTCCAGTAAGACTCCGGTTAGACTCCGGTTAGACTCCGGTTAGACTCCAGTAAGACTCCGGTTAGACTCCGGTTAGACTCCGGTTAGACTCCGGTTAGACTCCGGTTAGACTCTAGTTAGACTCTGGTTAGACTCAGGTTAGACTCTGGTTAGACTCCGGTTAGACTCCAGTAAGACTCAGGTTAGACTCTGGTTAGACTCCAGTAAGACTCCGGTTAGACTCCAGTAAGACTCCGGTTAGACTCCGGTTAGACTCCGGTTAGACTCCAGTAAGACTCCGGTTAGACTCCGGTTAGACTCGGTTAGACTCCAGTAAGACTCCGGTTAGACTCTGGTTAGACTCTGGTTAGACTCCGGTAAGACTCCGGTTAGACTCCGGTAAGACTCCGGTTAGACTCCGGTTAGACTCCGGTTAGACTACGGTTAGACTCCGGTTAGACTCCGGTTAGACTCCGGTAAGAATCCGGTTAGACTCCGGTTAGACTCCGGTAAGATTCCGGTTAGACTCCAGTAAGACTCCGGTTAGACTCTGGTTGGACTGTGCAGGCTCTGCAGGCTCTGGTTAGACTCTGCTCAGAGTCTGTGCAGACTGCGCAGACTCTGAGCAGACTCTGTGCAGACTGAGCAGACTGAGCAGACTGTGCAGACTGTGTAGACTGCGCAGACTGCGCAGACTCTGAGCAGACTGTGCAGACTGAGCAGACTGCGCAGACTCTGAGCAGACTGTGCAGGTAGTATGTTTTTTAATGACCCTTTGACTCATAGATGGATTGTTTATACTCTTAACATTACTCAAACCACCAACACGTCATGTGATCGTTTTTAACCCCTTGTTTCTGCTCTGCGTCAGTTTGGAGGATCAGGAGACTCTGATCTGGATCCATTCAGCTCTCTGACAGCTCCTTCAGTGAGGCTGACAAACACGTGATCCTTTGGCCCTCGCCACGAAGGATGCAAATATTAAAATGAGGGGGGGGGGTCACATAGCACATGCACTCAGTGCTTTCTTTGTGGGCTTTCATATCCCAAGAGCCTTTGCAGGCCTTTGCTGATTCTAGAATGGCCGAAGAACGAACTGTTAAGTCTCAGAAGACCAGACCAGTTCATCCAGGACTGGGGGGTCAGAGCAGCTCCAAAGGACGGGAACGTTGAAGGATGGTACCAACTTGGGATGCTAATGATAGCCTAAAAGCAGGGGTTAGGGGCGGGGCTAGTCTCTTCTGTCAGTGGTGGAGAGGTGGGGTTCACCTGCTGGTCATTCACAGACTTTAAATCAGGAGTAAGTTTTTATTCCTGACTGATCCAGAGATCTGAGGGCTCAGCTTTAAATGTTTCCACAGATTGGAGCTGTTAGCACATCTCTGTTATCATGGCAGAGTTTTTCAGAGGCTCGCCGAGCAGAAGAGGAGCATCAGACAGCAGGACTGCAGTTTACTTCATGTGTTCGCCCGAGTTTGGAAATGAAGACCTGGAGGGGGGAACATGGAGGGCACCTTCATCATCACGTCCTCACCTGAGCTCCAAGGTGCCCGAATCAATGTTGGTGAAGAATACGTGCTCATGGCGTGTGTGTGCCGTCCTCCTCCTCTTCCACAACTGCTCGCTGTGCTCAGAACGCCAACCCCTCCGCTATCAGGGTTTACAGCCTTGTTTGTATAATTAATGTCTCATTAATCTGAGGGAAACACTGGCGTTCGCCTCTTTTCTACTCTTAAGTGGGTTTTAATTGGCAGGATAAATAAATGATCACAGGGTTCAGGTGGACTCTCTCCCTCAGGCAGGATTTTCCTCATAAAACAGTCAGGCCTTGTTGTATTCTCTGGTGGGATGGAGCTGATAACCTTTCCTGAAGGGTTAAAGCTGGAGTTTAAAGGGAGGCGGCGGATGAGGAGGCTTTTCGTCATTAGTGTCAGGACCTGAAAGAAACTTTCCTGACACATTTGTCCCTTTACTTTTCCCACAGACAATGTTTGTCATCTCCCTCTCCTCCGTGTTGTCAGCTCGTTTCCTTTTTTCTTGACACCGTGACATTTCTCAGTTTGGAGCCCAGATATTTTTGGATTCTCTCCTCCTCGGGATCGGCTCTCTCCTCTCTCTCCTCTCTCTCTCCTCTCTTTGATCTTTTTAGATATTTTTATGCGTTGAGGAGTCGACAGGAGATAAATAAAATGTCTCTCTCTCTCCTCCCTTCAGACTCCAAAATGCTGGACTGGGCGCTTCCTGATGAACCTCTGGGCCATCTTCTGCTTACTGGTGCTGTCCAGCTACACGGCCAACCTGGCTGCAGTCATGGTCGGGGAGAAGACCTTCGAGCAGGTCTCAGGGATTCACGACGACAAGGTTAGAGTGAGCACAAGGACGCAGAGCTGCAACTGCATACGTGTCAGCACACATACACACACACACACACACACAAACACACACACACACACACACACATACACACATTGCTACATGTACACAAACTAATCTGACACAAGGACGAGCTAATGAGCAAAGAGCGGAATTATTTGTGGAGGATTACGGCTTTCCCCGATCCCCAAACCCTGCAGGGAGTTCATGATATGCTCCCTCTCCTTTTCATCTCTCTCTCTCTCTCTCTCTCTCTCTCTCTCTCTCTCTCTCTCTCTCTGTATTTGTGATTTTCTCGATCCTTTTCTCCTCTCCGCGTCGTCTTCTGTCACTTCCCCAGCTCCACCATCCCTCCCTGGGCTTCCGTTTTGGGACGGTGCGGGAGAGCAGCGCCGAGGATTACATGAAGAAGAGCTTCCCCGAAATGCACGACTACATGAGACGCTTCAATCAGCCAACGACCCCGGAGGGCGTACACATGTTAAAGTAAGACACATACACACATGAAGAACACAGACACATCCAGATGTATTCAGAGCTCATTTGGAGACAGATTCAAACCAGATCCAAACAACGGGGTCACATTAACGGTCTGTTATCGTCTGCTCTCTGCTCTCTGAATAATAATCCTGTCTGCTCACAACAAGAGCAAACATGGCAGATTTACAGACATCAGAAACTAAATATACTTATGAAGATCAACCGGGAATGAATTCCTGAGTGCCGTTTGCGTAATATCCTGAATATTCATTCTGAATTTTAAGAAGAACGGAGCAGAGTTTGTGGAATCACCTTCGGAGACGCTGGAGGGCGTCTGCAGGAGGAGGAGACAAAGTGTGAATGTGTAAAAAAAAAGTGTAAATGAAGCTCTGAATGAAGCTCTAAATGAAGCTCTAAATGAAGCTCTGAGTGAAGCACTGAATGAAGCTCTGAATGAAGCTCTGAATGAAGCTCTGAATGAAGCTCTAAATGAAGCTCTGAATGAAGCTCTGAATGAAGCTCTAAATGAAGCTCTGAATGAAGCTCTAAATGAAGCTCTGAATGAAGCTCTAAATGAAGCTCTAAATGAAGCTCTGAATGAAGCTCTGAATGAGGCTCTGAATGAAGCTCTAAATGAAGCTCTGAATGAAGCTCTGAATGAAGCTCTAAATGAAGCTCTGAATGAAGCTCTGAATGAAGCTCTGAATGAAGCTCTAAATGAAGCTCTAAATGAAGCTCTAAATGAAGCTCTGAATGAAGCTCTGAATGAAGCTCTGAATGAAGCTCTAAATGAAGCTCTAAATGAAGCTCTGAATGAAGCTCTGAATGAAGCTCTAAATGAAGCTCTAAATGAAGCTCTAAATGAAGCACTGAATGAAGCTCTGAATGAAGCTCTAAATGAAGCTCTAAATGAAGCACTGAATGAAGCTCTGAATGAAGCTCTGAATGAAGCTCTAAATGAAGCTCTGAATGAAGCTCTGAATGAAGCTCTAAATGAAGCTCTAAATGAAGCTCTAAATGAAGCTCTGAATGAAGCTCTGAATGAAGCTCTAAATGAAGCTCTAAATGAAGCACTGAATGAAGCTCTGAATGAAGCTCTGAATGAAGCTCTAAATGAAGCTCTGAATGAAGCTCTGAATGAAGCTCTAAATGAAGCTCTGAATGAAGCTCTGAATGAAGCTCTAAATGAAGCTCTAAATGAAGCTCTGAATGAAGCACTGAATGAAGCTCTGAATGAAGCTCTGAATGAAGCTCTAAATGAAGCTCTGAATGAAGCTCTAAATGAAGCTCTGAATGAAGCACTGAATGAAGCTCTGAATGAAGCTCTGAATGAAGCTCTAAATGAAGCTCTGAATGAAGCTCTGAATGAAGCTCTAAATGAAGCTCTGAATGAAGCTCTGAATGAAGCTCTAAATGAAGCTCTAAATGAAGCTCTAAATGAAGCTCTGAATGAAGCTCTGAATGAAGCTCTGAATGAAGCTCTAAATGAAGCTCTGAATGAAGCTCTAAATGAAGCTCTGAATGAAGCTCTGAATGAAGCTCTGAATGAAGCTCTGAATGAAGCTCTGAATGAAGCTCTGAATGAAACTGAATGAAGCTCTAAATGAAGCTCTAAATGAAGCTCTGAATGAAGCTCTAAATGAAGCTCTAAATGAAGCTCTGAATGAAGCTCTGAATGAAGCTCTAAATGAAGCTCTGAATGAAGCTCTAAATGAAGCTCTAAATGAAGCTCTGAATGGAGCTCTAAATGAAGCTCTGAATGAAGCTCTAAATGAAGCTCTTAATGAAGCTCTAAATGAAGCTCTGAATGAAGCTCTAAATGAAGCTCTGAATGAAGCTCTGAATGAAGCTCTGAATGAAGCTCTGAATGAAGCTCTGAATGAAGCTCTAAATGAAGCTCTGAATGAAGCTCTAAATGAAGCTCTGAATGAAGCTCTGAATGAAGCTCTAAATGAAGCTCTGAATGAAGCTCTAAATGAAGCTCTAAATGAAGCTCTGAATGAAGCTCTGAATGAAGCTCTGAATGAAGCTCTTGATGAAGCTCTAAATGAAGCTCTAAATGAAGCTCTGAATGAAGCTCTGAATGAAGCTCTGAATGAAGCTCTAAATGAAGCTCTGAATGAAGCTCTGAATGAAGCTCTAAATGAAGCTCTGAATGAAGCTCTAAATGAAGCTCTGAATGAAGCTCTAAATGAAGCTCTGAATGAAGCTCTAAATGAAGCTCTGAATGAAGCTCTGAATGAAGCTCTGAATGAAGCTCTGAATGAAGCTCTAAATGAAGCTCTAAATGAAGCTCTGAATGAAGCTCTGAATGAAGCTCTAAATGAAGCTCTGAATGAAGCTCTGAATGAAGCTCTGAATGAAGCTCTGATTGAAGCTCTGAATGAAGCTCTGAATGAAGCTCTGAATGAAGCTCTAAATGAAGCTCTGAATGAAGCTCCGAATTAAACTGAATGAAGCTCTGAATGAAGCTCTAAATGAAGCTCTGAATGAAACTGAATGAAGCTCTGATTGAAGCTCTGAACTACAGCTGAGAGGAACAAGGGGGGGGGTCAAGAGATGGGTGAGGAGGAGTCAGGAGACGGGTGAGGAGGAGTCAGGAGGAGGAGGAGGAGGAGTCAGGAGATGGGTGAGGAGGAGGAGGAGGAGTCAAGAGATGGGTGAGGAGGAATCAGGAGACGGGTGAGGAGGAGTCAGGAGGAGGAGGAGGAGGAGTCAGGAGATGGGTGAGGAGGAGGAGGAGTCAAGAGATGGGTGAGGAGGAGTCAGGAGACGGGTGAGGAGGAGTCAGGAGGAGGAGTCAGGAGATGGGTGAGGAGGAGGAGGAGGAGTCAAGAGATGGGTGAGGAGGAGTCAGCTCAGATTAAAGGAAAGTTTATTCCTACTCTACATTTTATTGACGGAGAAGTTTGAATTTAGATAAATACAGGAGACGACAAAAGAGCAGAACTGAAGGACTCAAAGCAGATGAATTCAGAGAGAAGGACGGAGTTTCTGTTCCTGATCACAGAGCAGAAAAGGAGCAGGACTTCACCTGCTGCAGCAGAAGTTCAGGTGTTGATATCTGCACGCTGATTTCTGAGGTTTAGATTCATTAACTCTTTGATTGATGAAATTATTATCAGATAAGCGCAGAGAGGGAGGAGCTTAAAGAGGAGAGGGAGTCTGCTCTGAATCTGAGCCTGAACCGGAGCTACAAGCAGCCTGTGAGCTCTTTCTCTTCTGACTCTCCTGACTCACTGACCTCAGCAGGTGAGGAGGATGATGTCACTACGGTGGCCTGCAGGGTATGAGACATTTATGTACAATAAGGTGTTAAGGTGTTAGGAGTCAGGCTGTGGAATCAATAAAGCCTGAATCTGAGGACAGAGGTTATACTCAGACTTCATCACAGCCTCAACATAAATCATCCCTCATTTACATCAAATCATCTTCATATTTATTGGACCCAGCTCAGGCTTTCATGGCGTTTGCAGGAAAAGCTCATGTTGTGAGAATGATGAAAACATAATTAATTTCTCAGCCTCAGTGTCAGCCTCTTTAAATTCACTGCTGTCACTTCATTTCTTTCTGATTAAAGAGCTGAGAAATAGATTTGTCCTTCACATTAAAGGCATCAGAAGAGCTGACAGGATGACAAACAGCCACAAACAAGACCACCCCCACCCCCACCCCCACCCCCACCCCACCCACCAGGAGGCTCTGCAGGTTTACACCTGAGAGCAAAGTTTCCCCTCCAGCCATGAGGTAAAGTGGATTTAACTGAACTTTAGGAACAAAGACTTTAATCTCAGGTCATGAGGAGCCTGTCTTGTGTTCCTCACAGCCCGGTGCACTGAGACGTGTCCGTAACGTGTAACCTGTGCTCATCTACCGACTCAGCCTCACCAATCAGAGCAAGCGTCACGCGGCTGAAAGCATGTCTGCTCCAGCTCAACAGGAAAAGGTGTTTGGAGGAGCCTCTTTCCTGAGGCCTGCAGGCCTGAGCCACTGTGCACAATCTTTGCATCTGTCGGTGTGGAGGACCTGGACTGCCAAGCACAGAGCCAAGAGCTCAACACCTGAACACCTTTGGGGGGGATTATGACCCTGATTAAGAGCCAGGTCTTCTTGTCAAACACTGAATAGCTGACCTCACACATGCTGGTTTGGCAGAGTGGTCACTAATGGGGCACAAACACACTCCAAAATCTGGTGGAGAGTTTTCCCTGAAGAGCCGGGACACTGGCCCCGCCGGAGGGTGACAGAGAGCGGGCTGAAGCAGCATGTGATGGGCCTGGAGAGGAAACGTTTGATCCTTTAGAGGTTAAATCCTAAGAAGGTCAACGTGGTCCCAGTCTGCCCCAGTCTGCCCCAGTCTGTCCCAGTTTGTCCCAGTCTGTCCCAGTCTGCCCCAGTCTGCCCCAGTCTGTCCCAGTTTGTCCCAGTCTGTCCCAGTCTGTCCCAGTCTGTCCCAGTCTGTCCCGGTCTGCCCCGGTCTGTCCCAGTTTGTCCCAGTCTGCCCCGGTCTGTCCCAGTTTGTCCCAGTCTGTCCCAGTCTGCCCCGGTCTGTCCCAGTCTGTCCCAGTCTGTCCCAGTCTGTCCCAGTTTGTCCCAGTCTGTCCCAGTCTGTCCTGATCTCAGCTGCTCCACAGTTCAGGGTCTCATGATGCTCCAAACGTTTCCAACAGGTAACCAGTCAGGACAGCAGCAGGTCAGTCTATCACCTGGACTCTTCTACTACTGAGCCATGCTGTTGTGATCCTGCAGAATGTGGTTTATCCTGGTCCCTCTGAAACCTGTGAGGTCTTCCTGAAACAGTCTGGATGGCACACGTGTTGAACCTGTAGATGTGGTTCAGGATTAAGTGAGCCCTCACAGGTGCGTCAGCCCCCCATGCCATGGACTACTGATCCCCAGACCATCAGGGATGCTGGTTTTGCTGGTTTTGCTGGTTTTGCTGGTTTTGTTTGTCCTTTAGAGGAAAAACAAAGTTTGTTCTCACAGTTTGATTTTCTGATTTTAACTGTTTGAATAATTTAAAGACCCAGAAAAAATAAAACTCGCTGACTGACTCGTCTCTGAGCCGGTCCCACAAAACCCCCCCAGCCCCCCAACCCCCCCCCCCCCCCCCGATCTATCTGAGCACAGAGGAGCAGAGCGGTGCCGTAACAAGCACAAACACACACTGAGCTGAAACACACACAGAGCTCAAACACACACCGAGCTCAAACACACACTGAGCTCAAACACGCACCGAGCTCAAACACACACCGAGCTCAAACACACACCGAGCACAAACACACACCGAGCTCAAACACACACCGAGCTCAAACACACACCGAGCTCAAACACACACCGAGCTCAAACACACACCGAGCTCAAACACACACCGAGCTCAAACACACACCGAGCTCAAACACACACCCTGAGCTCAAACACACACCGAGCTCAAACACACACCGAGCTCAAACACACACCGAGCTCAAACACACACCGAGCTCAAACACACACCCTGAGCTCAAACACACACTGAGCTCAAACACACACCCTGAGCTCAAACACACACTGAGCATAAACACACACTGAGCTCAAACACACACTGAGCTCAAACACACACTGAGCATAAACACACACTGAGCTCAAACACACACTGAGCTCAAACACACACTGAGCTCAAACACACACCCTGAGTTCAAACACACACTGAGCTCAAACACACACCGAGCACAAACACACACTGAGCATAAACACACACTGAGCTCAAACACACACCGAGCTCAAACACACACTGAGCTCAAACACACACCCTGAGCTCAAACACACACTGAGCTCAAACACACACTGAGCTCAAACACACACCCTGAGCTCAAACACACACCGAGCTCAAACACACACTGAGCTCAAACACACACCCTGAGCTCAAACACACACCGAGCTCAAACACACACTGAGCTCAAACACACACCCTGAGCTCAAACACACACTGAGCTCAAACACACACCCTGAGCTCAAACACACACTGAGCTCAAACACACACTGAGCTCAAACACACTGAGCTCAAACACACTGAGCTCACACACACACCCTGGTCTCTCTCTCTCTCTCTCTGAAGTGCAGCAGAGATGCAGAGATAATGCCTGTGCTGACTGTGATGGATACAAAGCGCTGCTTCAGAGGAAGAGGATGAGCGGCGATGGAGGATGAGCGGCGATGGAGGATGAGCGGCGATGGAGGAAGGCGGCGTTTGTTTGTGCGAAGCAGAAGTGGAAGTCACAGCAGAGCAGAGTGAGGCTGTAAAATCCTGTGTTGGCAGAACTACTGACCCCAATACGGCTCTCAGATCTTAAGAGGAGCCGAGTGCTGCTGCAGAGACCGAGTGCTGAGGGCATCACATGCTGCGGCACACGAACACCGAGGGACGACCCAGAGGATGATGTATATACACACAGGCTTACCAGGCACAGCCACCTCTGTGCTCTTTGTAGCCACAGACACACACACACACAGACACACACACACACACACACACGGCCCTCTGAGCTCCCTAAAGAAGCCCCCCCCCCCCCCCCCCCCCCCCACCTGTCCCATGTTTGACGTGCAGAGGGAAACAGACTTTCTGCTTTGCCAGCACCAAAGACTTTGTAAAGTCAACCTTTTGTTGGTTTAGCGGTAAACATCCTGAATAATAACCAGCTGCAGGTCGTTTCATCAGCAAGCTGTGTGTGTGTGTGTGTCTGTGTGTCTGTGTGTGTGTGTGTGTGTGTGTGTGTGTGTGTGTGTGTGTGTGTGTGTGTCTGTGTGTCTGTGTGTGTGTGTGTGTGTGTGTGTGTGTGTGTGTGTGTGTGTGTGTGTGTGTGTGTGTGTGTGTGTGTGTGTGTGTGTGTGTGTGTGTGTGTGTCTGTGTGTGTGTGTGTGTGTGTGTGTGTGTGTGTGTGTGTGTGTGTGTGTGTGTGTTTGTCTGTGTGTGTGTGTGTGTGTGTCTGTGTGTCTGTGTGTGTGTGTGTGTGTGTGTGTGTGTGTGTGTGTGTGTGTGTGTGTGTGTGTGTGTGTGTGTGTGTTTGTGTGAGCATGCACGCTCACTCCAATACCGCACAATTGAAGCTCTGTCTGCACCTTAATTGGTACGTGTGTGTGTGGCTGTGGGTGCAAATATGTTGGAAATGAAGAGCTGGTGTGTTTACTGAGCTGTCAGGGTGTGTGTGAGGGTGTGTGTTTGATGAAATGTGTGTTTGTTATTAAAACAGATTATTTCACTTCCTCTCCTGTAACGTCTCTCCTGCCAGCCCAGGAAGGATCCAGGATCAGGGTCAATTAGGGTGGACTGGATCGATCCGAGCGGGGCAGCAGAGGAGTGTGTTTACGGCCTTATCAGTGGGCCACAGAGGCTGTCAGTTTAGCTGATGATGTGTGTGTGTTTACACGGCGCATTAGGAGGAGCTCATCCTCTGTATCAATGCAGGGGGGGGGGGGGGGCAGCCCTGAAACAGAGCTCCTGCCGGGGGGGGTCAGTGGGGGGGGGGGTCAGTGGGGGGGGTCCAGGTCTAATTTATTTACAGCTTCAGTGAAGTTTGAGGTTTGCTATCTTCAATTAATGCTTCTCTCTCTCTCTCTCTTTCTCTCTCTCTCTTTGTCTCTCACTCATGATGTGTGTGTGTGTGTGTGTGTGTGTGTGTGTGTGTGTGTGTGTGTGTGTGTGTGTCGATGGTGAAGGACAGATCCTCCTACCCTGGATGCCTTCATCATGGACAAAGCCCTGTTGGACTTTGAGGTCTCTATCGACGCAGACTGCAAGCTGCTCACCGTGGGGAAGCCGTTCGCTATTGAAGGTGCACACACACTCACACACTCACACACTCACACACTCACACACACACACACGGTGGTCCTCCATTGTTCCTGTTGTTGTTGGCCGGTCGGCTCATGATAATTGAAAGTTCCCACACTGAAAGTGTAGAGGAGCGTGACATCAGTGTTTCCTCTGAAAACTGCAGCTTGCTGTTTACATGACAGCGGTACTCGTGACGTTTCTCTCGAAGCCTTTTCAAAAAATTTGTACTTCAGGTCGGCTCTCGTTTCCATGCAAACGAGAGGCCAAAACACAACATTAGTTTTGAGTTTCATCCTAAAACGGTTGTTGTGTAAACGGAGCCTTAAATGCCCGGTCCCTGCGGAGACTTGACTTCATCCCCAGGTGTCAGGTGACATCACCTGGATGTGAGCCTGGGAACAGATTTATCCTTAAAGCAGCAGAGCAGCAGCTGCTGGCGTTTGGCTGGGAGTGGACGTTCACAGTGATGTAGATTAATGTGTGTGAATCACTACATAAAGGAGAGTAAAGGGGAGAAGTGCTCACACACACACACACACACACACCGTCCTCCATCATTGTCTCTGAGCGAGCTTCACCAGCACTCGTTCACACCAAGAAGCAGATTCAGCACAGAGATCAGAAACCCGCTCGGCTCCTTGACTGACAGAAAAACACACTGATTCACCGGATGAACTCACAACGCCGCAGGGCAAAAAGTTCTCATCCATCTATTATTAACAACAACGCCAAGTCAGAACAATTTGGACGGGATGCTTCAGGTCAGCCTGACTGCTGTGGTCATGAAGCACGTTCAGAGATAAATCCACGGGCAGCTAATGGAGCAGCTAACGGTCCACACAGGGGCTGATTATGTTCTGGTTGTGAGGAGAGAGAGGATTATTTTACACAGGTATGAATGGAAACACCTGAGGCCGGACATCCTCAGTCCAACCCGTGCTCTGCTTCAGTCTGACCCGCTCCTCCTCCCGTCTGAGCCGTGGAGCTTCGTGGAGCTTCGTGGAGCTTCGTGGAGCTTCCTGCAGCATGTGGAGGAGTCCTGGCAGCAGTCGAAGTCTTAAAAGTAGTTCTGTAAGTGACATGTCTATGCTTCAATTCACATCAATAAATAAATGAGCAGAGGGACTTTTTGCAGAACAGGAGCAAATCATGTCACTTTTAGAAATAAAGCCTGCTGACGACCTGTCACACTGAATTATTTCTTAGCACCTAAAAAGCCCGGCGCCGTCTTTACGGAGGTGAAATGAGGCTCCAGCCGTAACTCTGAGTTTCAGCTTCATGTCATGGACTCGTTCACGTCTCCTGAAGGTGACTTTGAAGGAAATTCTCCCAGGCAAACACATTTATTGGCTCTTTTAAGCATTTAACCTCTTGCTGTTGTCACGTCAGTGTACGGTTACTGAGCGTGCTCAGTTCGTTTCACACATCTCTGCCTGCGTGTTTCATGCTGATGGATCAAACTCAAAGAGTTTGGTGAGGCGTCGTGCTGAGGGCGGGAAGCTGAAAGGCTGCTGTAATGTCACTGTGCTCTCTTCAGGTTGTACGTTGAATAAATTGAGGATATTCGACAGTCCATCACATTTCACCGCTCCTTAATTCATGAGACGCTGAGCAGACAATGAGCAGCCGCCATCAGGAGGGCGCTCTGACTTTATTCCAAATTAAAAATGCAGGTCCAGTCACGTCACATTTACTGCTTCAGCACATTAAAAACAACCAGAGCTGACCAAAGTGCTTCACAAACAGGATAACGAACCAGGATGGGACGGAAAGACTGACAGAAAATAAACACAATAAGAGAAATGATGAATAATGTACGAGCAGCAAATGTAATCAGAGAGACGGCCTGGAGCTCATCCGCACGATGTGACGGAGATACAGAGTCAGTGACACAGCGAGGAGCGCAGAGAGACATCAACCCTGAGTTCTTCTGACGGTAAACAGCTGCTACAAGGAATACAAGGAAATACAAGGAAATACAAGGAAATACACCTCTGTTACTAATATACCTTCATTAATCTGTGTTTATTACTAATATACCTTCATTAATCTGTGTTTATTACTAATATACCTTCAATAATCTGTGCTTATTACTAATATACCTTCATTAATCTGTGCTTATTACTAATATACCTTCATTAATCTGTGTTTATTACTAATATACCTTCATTAATCTGTGTTTATTACTAATATACCTTCATTAATCTGTGTTTATTACTAATATACCTTCAATAATCTGTGTTTATTACTAATATACCTTCAATAATCTGTGCTTATTACTAATATACCTTCATTAATCTGTGCTTATTACTAATATACCTTCATTAATCTGTGCTTTTATTACTAATATACCTTCAATAATCTGTGTTTATTACTAATATACCTTCATTAATCTGTGCTTTTATTACTAATATACCTTCAATAATCTGTGCTTATTACTAATATACCTTCATTAATCTGTGCTTATTACTAATATACCTTCATTAATCTGTGTTTATTACTAATATACCTTCATTAATCTGTGCTTATTACTAATATACCTTCATTAATCTGTGTTTATTACTAATATACCTTCATTAATCTGTGTTTATTACTAATATACCTTCAATAATCTGTGTTTATTACTAATATACCTTCAATAATCTGTGCTTATTACTAATATACCTTCATTAATCTGTGCTTATTACTAATATACCTTCATTAATCTGTGCTTTTATTACTAATATACCTTCAATAATCTGTGTTTATTACTAATATACCTTCATTAATCTGTGCTTTTATTACTAATATACCTTCAATAATCTGTGCTTATTACTAATATACCTTCATTAATCTGTGCTTATTACTAATATACCTTCATTAATCTGTGTTTATTACTAATATACCTTCATTAATCTGTGCTTATTACTAATATACCTTCATTAATCTGTGTTTATTACTAATATACCTTCATTGATCTGTGCTTATTACTAATATACCTTCATTAATCTGTGCTTATTACTAATATACCTTCATTGATCTGTGCTTATTACTAATATACCTTCATTGATCTGTGCTTATTACTAATATACCTTCATTAATCTGTGCTTATTACTAATATACCTTCATTGATCTGTGCTTATTACTAATATACCTTTATTAATCCGTGCTTGTATTACTAATATACCTTCATTGATCTGTGCTTTTATTACTAATATACCTTCATTAATCAGTGCTTGAATTACTAATATACCTTCATTAATCTGTGCTTTTTATTACTAATATACCTTCATTAATCAGTGCTTATTACTAATATACCTTCATTTATCTGTGCTTATTACTAATATACCTTTATTAATCCGTGCTTTTATTACTGATATACCTTCATTGATCTGTGCTTTTATTACTAATATACCTTCATTAATCAGTGCTTGAATTACTAATATACCTTCATTAATCTGTGCTTTTTATTACTAATATACCTTCAATAATCAGTGCTTATTACTAATATACCTTCATTAATCTGTGCTTTTATTACTAATATACCTTCATTAATCAGTGCTTTTATTACTAATATACCTTCATTGATCTGTGCTTTTATTACTAATATACCTTCATTAATCAGTGCTTGTATTACTAATATACCTTCATTAATCTGTGCTTTTATTACTAATATACCTTCATTAATCTGTGTTTATTACTAATATACCTTCATTAATCTGTGTTTATTACTAATATACCTTCAATAATCTGTGCTTATTACTAATATACCTTCATTAATCTGTGCTTATTACTAATATACCTTCAATAATCTGTGCTTATTACTAATATACCTTCATTAATCTGTGCTTATTACTAATATACCTTCATTAATCTGTGCTTATTACTAATATACCTTCATTAATCTGTGCTTATTACTAATATACCTTCATTAATCTGTGTTTATTACTAATATACCTTCATTAATCTGTGCTTATTACTAATATACCTTCATTAACCTGTGTTTATTACTAATATACCTTCATTAATCTGTGCTTATTACTAATATACCTTCATTAATCTGTGTTTATTACTAATATACCTTCATTGATCTGTGCTTATTACTAATATACCTTCATTAATCTGTGCTTATTACTAATATACCTTCATTGATCTGTGCTTATTACTAATATACCTTCATTGATCTGTGCTTATTACTAATATACCTTCATTAATCTGTGCTTATTACTAATATACCTTCATTGATCTGTGCTTATTACTAATATACCTTTATTAATCCGTGCTTGTATTACTAATATACCTTCATTGATCTGTGCTTTTATTACTAATATACCTTCATTAATCAGTGCTTGAATTACTAATATACCTTCATTAATCTGTGCTTTTTATTACTAATATACCTTCATTAATCAGTGCTTATTACTAATATACCTTCATTTATCTGTGCTTATTACTAATATACCTTTATTAATCCGTGCTTTTATTACTGATATACCTTCATTGATCTGTGCTTTTATTACTAATATACCTTCATTAATCAGTGCTTGAATTACTAATATACCTTCATTAATCTGTGCTTTTTATTACTAATATACCTTCAATAATCAGTGCTTATTACTAATATACCTTCATTAATCTGTGCTTTTATTACTAATATACCTTCATTAATCAGTGCTTTTATTACTAATATACCTTCATTGATCTGTGCTTTTATTACTAATATACCTTCATTAATCAGTGCTTGTATTACTAATATACCTTCATTAATCTGTGCTTTTATTACTAATATACCTTCATTAATCTGTGTTTATTACTAATATACCTTCATTAATCTGTGTTTATTACTAATATACCTTCAATAATCTGTGCTTATTACTAATATACCTTCATTATTCTGTGCTTATTACTAATATACCTTCAATAATCTGTGCTTATTACTAATATACCTTCATTAATCTGTGCTTATTACTAATATACCTTCATTAATCTGTGCTTATTACTAATATACCTTCATTAATCTGTGCTTATTACTAATATACCTTCATTAATCTGTGCTTATTACTAATATACCTTCATTAACCTGTGTTTATTACTAATATACCTTCATTAATCTGTGCTTATTACTAATATACCTTCATTAATCTGTGTTTATTACTAATATACCTTCATTAATCTGTGCTTATTACTAATATACCTTCATTAATCAGTGCTTTTATTACTAATATACCTTCATAAATCTGTGCTTATTACTAATATACCTTTATTAATCCGTGCTTTTATTACTAATATACCTTCATTGATCTGTGCTTTTATTACTAATATACCTTCATTAATCAGTGCTTGAATTACTAATATACCTTCATTAATCTGTGCTTTTTATGACTAATATACCTTCAATAGTCAGTGCTTATTACTAATATACCTTCATTGATCTGTGCTTTTATTACTAATATACCTTCATTAATCAGTGCTTGAATTACTAATATACCTTCATTAATCTGTGCTTTTTATTACTAATATACCTTCAATAATCTGTGCTTATTACTAATATACCTTCATTAATCTGTGCTTTTTATTACTAATATACCTTCAATAATCAGTGCTTATTACTAATGTACCTTCATTAATCAGTGCTTGAATTACTAATATACCTTCATTAATCTGTGCTTTTTATTACTAATATACCTTCAATAATCAGTGCTTATTACTAATATACCTTCATTAATCTGTGCTTTTTATTACTAATATACCTTCAATAATCAGTGCTTATTACTAATATACCTTCATTAATCAGTGCTTTTATTACTAATATACCTTCATTAATCTGTGCTTATTACTAATATACCTTCATTAATCTGTGTTTATTACTAATATACCTTCATTAATCAGTTCTTATTACTAATATACCTTCATTAATCTGTGCTTATTACTAATATACCTTCATTAATCTGTGTTTATTACTAATATACCTTCATTAATCAGTGCTTATTACTAATATACCTTCATTAATCTGTGTTTATTACTAATATACCTTCATTAATCTGTGCTTATTACTAATATACCTTCATTAATCTGTGCTTTTATTACTAATATACCTTCATTAATCTGTGCTTATTACTAATATACCTTCATTAATCTGTGTTTATTACTAATATACCTTCATTAATCAGTGCTTATTACTAATATACCTTCATTAATCTGTGTTTATTACTAATATACCTTCATTAATCTGTTCTTATTACTAATATACCTTCATTAATCTGTGCTTATTACTAATATACCATCATTAATCTGTGCTTATTACTAATATACCTTCATTAATCTGTGCTTATTACTAATATACCATCATTAATCTGTGCTAATTACTAATATACCTTTATTAATCTGTGCTTTTATTTCTAATATACCTTCATTAATCTGTGCTTATTACTAATATACCTTCATTAATCTGTGCTTATTACTAATATACCATCATTAATCTGTGCTAATTACTAATATACCTTTATTAATCTGTGCTTTTATTACTGATATACCTTCATTAATCCGTGCTTTTATTACTAATATACCTTCATTAATCTGTGCTTTTATTTCTAATATACCTTCATTAATCTGTGCTTATTACTAATATACCTTCATTAATCTGTGCTTTTATTACTGATAAACCTTCATTAATCTGTGCTTATTACTAATGTACCTTCATTAATCAGTGCTTATTAATAATATACCTTCATTAATCTGTGCTTATTACTAATATACCTTCATTAATCTGTGCTTTTTATTACTAATATACCTTCAATAATCAGTGCTTATTACTAATATACCTTCATTAATCTGTGTTTATTACTTATATACCTTCATTAATTTGTGTTTATTACTAATATACCTTCATTAATCTGTGCTTTTATTACTAATATACCTTCATTAATCTGTGCTTTTATTATTAATCTACCTTAATTAATCTGTTTTCTACTAATATACCTTAATTTTTCTTTGCTTATTACTAATATACCTTCATTAATCCGTGCTTTTATAACTCATATACCTTCATTACTTTGTGCTTTTATTACTAATATACTTAAATTAATCAGTGTTTATTTTATTATACCTTCATTTATCTGGGTTTATTACTAATATACCTTCATTAATCTGTGCTTTTATTACTAATCAACCTTTATAATCTTTGCATTTTATTACTTATATACCTTTATTAATCTGTTCTTATTACTAATAGACCTTCATCAAATGAATGTTTCCATTCTAATATACCTTTCTTCATACCAAACCCCCTGTTCTGAACGTTGTCTTTGGGCCTCTTCCTCACTGACTCTACATCAGTTATGTAAACCCTCTTTCTTCATTCTAGACTCCTCTGATCTTTGTAGAGAGGACTCCGTTTCTGTTTTTACATTTTTCAGGCTTCAAATTTAAAATGAGGTAATATTTGCAACAAAACATATATATATATATGTAAATATATATATATATATCATCACCGTCATCATTGTTGCTGTCGTTGTTGTATCATTGTTGTATCATTGTTGTATTATTACATTAGTCCAGCTCTGTTCACATGGCTCGTGTGTGTTTTTACGTGTGTTTGTTTTAGTGGAGTCCCTGGGTTCCGTTTCTGGGACAGGCAGACAAAGATGCAGAGACAGTAAACAGATACTCGTTCGGCCTCACGGGACCAAACACCAACTTTGATACCGTCTCTCTGTCTGTCAAAGCGTAGCCTCGGAAAGACCCCGCTCCCACACTCCCTGCTCACTGTGCAGCTCCTGCTCACTGGAGGTTATCTGCTGCTTTCTGTGCTGCATAAGACAAAAAGAGCCAGGAGGCATGGCTGGATGAGAAGGACGGTCTCATTGGTATGTAGAGTGGGTCAGTTTGATGACTGCTTGATTCATTGTCTACATGAAAAGGCAGAGGAGCAATCCAGCCCTCTTTGTGAGGAGGGATGGGACCGGAGTGAATAACTCAATAAGTCTGAATGATAGAGGATGAGGATCAGGAAATTGCACAGACAGGAAATGTAGGAGAGTAAAAACACAGACAGCGGGGAGAGATTGTGTGAGGAAAAAAGAGCGAGCGCATATGAGATGAAAAAGTAAGAAAAGGAAAGAACAACAAAGGTAAATAAGGAGAGAGCCAGGGAGGAGGAGGAGGAGGAGGAGGAGGCCGTCGAGGTGGGAGTCGAGCACGAGAAGGAGATAGAGGGCTTTCATTTGCCCACTGCCAGTTTGCTCCTTTCTGCACAGCCAGTGATAAAAGAGCCAGCCAACAGAGTCCCCTAATCAAGACAAACCTTCACCCCGAGCAGATGGAGTGAGGCAGGAGAGGAGGAGAGAGGAGGAAAGGAGGAGAGGAAGTGTTATTTGGTCCCTACCAGGATGCCAGCAGGATTTATAGAGTGGTTTGTGGTCAGGAGATACGGCGAGATGGAGGAATTGGGACTGTGGAGACGCCGCGGGCAAGGTGCTCTGCTGAAATCTTCAGGCTACTTAAGTGGAGAGAGACGCGGGGGTGTCGCTGCTCGCACCGTTTCCTCTGAGTGCTGCGGGGAGATGTTTACGACAGCCCAGACACACCCCATTAATAACACTGAGCGTTCAGCCGCTTGCTGTTTGTTTGTTTGTGTGTATTTGTGTGTCCCTGTGTGCATAAGTGGTCCCACAAGCTCAGCCAAGCAGGACGCGACGTCTGAAGATCAAATGAGGCTGGCACAAGATTTGGTCGTTGGGCTGAGATGTGATGTCCAGACGCCTTTGTCTGAGTGTGTCTGTGTGGAAAAAGGACTAAAACAGTTTCAATTCAAAGATGAGCCGTCCCTTAAATGAGCCGCACAGGCTGCAGCGGTCAGAGGGAATCAAACCACAAACCTTTAGAAAAACAATGAAGAAATGAACCACTGAGCTCATGTTTGAGGCAGT
>CM061156.1:294852-312352 GCA_030710495.1 Labroides dimidiatus
CTGAAGTCTGCCTCTGGAACAGCGGCGTGTTTCAGCTCATCAGAACAAGCTTCATTTAGAACATCAGGAGCTTCAGTCTGCACGGCGCGCAGTGTTTGTAGGAGGGTTCACGATTCAGTCAGATTTCTTTCTACAAACGGCTTTTATCTGTGACAGGAGGGAAACAAACCTTTACCGTAACATCCAGAGTATGAGAGCAGTCTGTTTTCAGGGACTCTCAGAGGGAGAAGGTCTCTGGGGACTCTGTGAGATCTCGTGAGACTGTGTGAGATCTCATGTCTGTAGAGTCGTTACCATGACATGAGGTGAGTGTTCAGAGGACCGTCGTGTTAAAACTTGAGGTGTCCGTATGTCTGTGGTCTCAGGGTTTGTGGGTAGTCGTGTGGTCGACCTTCTGTGAGCGCCATCTTCTGGTTCAAACAGGTCAGAAACTGAAGATGGCAGAAAGTCTGAACTTCAGTTCACTGACAGAAGAAAATCCTCCCATTTTCTCTGTGAAGGGTTCTGTGTGAGGATGTGTGCACGGTCACACTGACCCAGAATTAGATCACGATACACGAACACAGGAGAGGGTTAACGCTCCACCAGCAGCACCTCTCCATCCTAAAACCCTCCACCGCTTGGCTTCTGCGACAGAAAGGAGGCGCTGAAATGTCAGCAGGTGCTCGGGTCTGAGCTGCAGACTGAACGTGGCCTTTATTTGGCCTTCACTCTGCTGCAGGTCTCAGTCCGTACCTGGAGGCTCAGGGTGGAGGATCTGCATCAGGGGCTGCTGTGAGTGTTTTTCATCGCCTGGCGGCGGTGCTGATGGGGTCGGAGCAGGTGATCCAAAGGAGGAACATTTATTTTTGATGCTGTGTGCCTGATTTTTATAGACTCTGGAAGTGTGGTGACAAAAGTGATCCCTGAGCTGGAGACGGATGGTATCCTCGCTCCCCTGACACATTCAGGTTTTAATGTGCTCTCCATCAAAGGATGCCATAAAAGTGCTGGTAAAAAATAGAATAAAAGACGTTACAGGAGGATTTAAAGAGTCGTGTACCTCTTCATTCTCCTCAGGCGAGCTGAAGGGGATTCTGTCTGAAAACTGATGGAAACGTGAAGAAGTGGAAGTGGATTAAAGTAATCAAGCTCTCAGGAGAAAAAGAGGCAGTTTGGAGAACGCTGAACACTGAACGGGTGAAAGACTCATTTCAGGAAACATTTCCCTAACATGTTTGTTCTTTATAAAGGTTACATTAAAAATACACACCTGACATTTCTTCACTCTAACTCAGTCTGCAGACTCCTCCCTCGGCGTGCTTTATTCCCCTGAAGTCGGATATATTGCAGTAATAAATCAGCAGAGGGCAGCATCAGCCGTGTGAGTGCATCGCCCCAGGGAACAGGACTGCATGTAGGCAGCTCAGGGACATAAAATATGACTGTATTTACACGGTTTTATTAAAGGCAGTCTACAGAGCTGAGCAGACTTCAGTCCTGCTCCAGTTCCAGACCAGAGCGCCACACGTGACCAACAAACCGCCTCATGACATGCAGGCATGGAGCTAGAGGATACATCTTTGATGTAAAAGTGAGCAGTTTGACTGTCAGCTGTTTGAGCCGACCTGAAACGTCACAACATCACATGACCTGCAAATTTACCAAGCAGCCTGCAAAGAGTTAACATGTTCATGTTTTCATCATGCAAACCCACAAACCACCAACAGTCTTCAGAAAGTTCAAACTGTTTTTGTAGGTGAAGAACACGAGGAGTGCGTCACTCAAACTCTGACGTACATTAATGAGCAGGCTGTGACGTTCGGTCATATGAAGCTAAACGCTTGTATGAATTCAAAAACCCTCAGGTTACATGTGTTTACTATTGGTCCAAATAAAAACAAACAAAGGCTAACAAACAAACAAAGGCTAACAACACAAACAAAGGCTAACAAATAAACAGAGGCTAACAAATAAACAGAGGCTAACAACACAAACAAAGGCTAACAAATAAACAGAGGCTAACAACACAAACAAAGGCTAACAACACAAACAAAGGCTAACAACACAAACAAAGGCTAACAACACAAACAAAGGCTAACAACACAAACAAAGGTTAACAACACAAACAAAGGCTAACAACACAAACAAAGGCTAACAGACAAACAGAGGCTAACAACTTAAACAAAGGCTAACAAATAAACAGAGGCTAACAACACAAACAAAGGCTAACAAATAAACAGAGGCTAACAACACAAACAAAGGCTAACAACACAAACAAAGGCTAACAACACAAACAAAGGCTAACAACACAAACAAAGGTTAACAACACAAACAAAGGCTAACAACACAAACAAAGGTTAACAACACAAACAAAGGCTAACAAATAAACAGAGGCTAACAACACAAACAAAGGCTAACAAATAAACAGAGGCTAACAACACAAACAAAGGCTAACAACACAAACAAAGGCTAACAACACAAACAAAGGCTAACAACACAAACAAAGGCTAACAACACAAACAAAGGCTAACAACACAAACAAAGGCTAACAGACAAACAGAGGCTAACAACTTAAACAAAAGCTAACAAATAAACAGAGGCTAACAACACAAACAAAGGCTAACAACACAAACAAAGGCTAACAAATAAACAAAGGCTAACAAATAAACAGAGGCTAACAACACAAACAAAGGCTAACAACACAAACAAAGGCTAACAAATAAACAGAGGCTAACAACACAAACAAAGGCTAACAAACAAACAAAGGCTAACAGACAAACAGAGGCTAACAACTTAAACAAAGGCTAACAAATAAACAGAGGCTAACAACACAAACAAAGGCTAACAAACAAACAAAGGCTAACAACACAAACAAAGGCTAACAAATAAACAGAGGCTAACAACACAAACAAAGGCTAACAAATAAACAGAGGCTAACAACACAAACAAAGGCTAACAACACAAACAAAGGTTAACAACACAAACAAAGTCTAAAAACACAAACAAAGGCTAACAAACAAACAAAGGCTAACAACACAAACAAAGGTTAACAACACAAACAAAGTCTAAAAACACAAACAAAGGCTAACAAATAAACAGAGGCTAACAACACAAACAAAGGCTAACAACACAAACAAAGGCTAACAACACAAACAAAGGCTAAAAACACAAACAAAAGCTAACAACACAAACAAAGGCTAACAACACAAACAAAGGTTAACAACACAAACAAAGGCTAACAACACAAACAAAAGCTAACAACACAAACAAAGGCTAACAACACAAACAAAGGTTAACAACACAAACAAAGGCTAAAAACACAAACAAAAGCTAAAAACACAAACAAAAGCTAACAACACAAACAAAGGCTAACAAATAAACAGAGGCTAACAACACAAACAAAGGTTAACAACACAAACAAAGGTTAACAACACAAACAAAGTCTAAAAACACAAACAAAGGCTAACAACACAAACAAAGGCTAACAACACAAACAAAGGTTAACAACACAAACAAAGGCTAACAACACAAACAAAGGCTAACAACACAAACAAAGGTTAACAACACAAACAAAGGTTAACAACACAAACAAAGGTTTACAACACAAACAAAGGCTAACAACACAAACAAAGGTTAACAACACAAACAAAGGCTAACAACACAACAAAGGCTAACAACACAAACAAAGGCTAACAACACAAACAAAGGTTAACAACACAAACAAAGGTTAACAACACAAACAAAGGCTAACAACACAAACAAAGGCTAACAACACAAACAAAGGCTAAAAACACAAACAAAGGCTAACAAATAAACAGAGGCTAACAACACAAACAAAGGCTAAAAACACAAACAAAGGTTAACAACACAAACAAAGGTTAACAACACAAACAAAGGCTAACAACACAAACAAAGGCTAACAACACAAACAAAGGCTAACAACACAAACAAAGGCTAACAACACAAACAAAGGTTAACAACACAAACAAAGTTTAACAACACAAACAAAGGTTAACAACACAAACAAAGGTTAACAACACAAACAAAGGTTAACAACACAAACAAAGGTTAACAACACAAACAAAGGTTAACAACACAAACAAAGGCTAACAACACAAACAAAGGTTAACAACACAAACAAAGGTTAACAACACAAACAAAGGCTAACAACACAAACAAAGGCTAACAACACAAACAAAGGTTAACAACACAAACAAAGGTTAACAACACAAACAAAGGCTAACAACACAAACAAAGGTTAACAACACAAACAAAGGCTAACAAACAAAGCTGGAGGAAAACAGTCCAGACCTCAACAAACAAGCCCACAAACACATCCTGATCTTAAACAAAGTATGAAACCATGATGGGACTCCAGAGAAGCATCCCTGAACGCACCCCGGTTCATGGCCCAACCCCAGGATGCTGCCAGCGCCCATCAGGGCCTGCGGCGTGTCTTGGAGTCGGAGATGGAGATCATGTCATCGTAATCAAATCAGTCTGTGGGCTCTCGGTCTGGTGACAGCAGAGTCAGCTCGTTGAGAGCAGCGCTGGTCACAGACGACACTAAGAGGTGATTTAATCCAAATTAACTGTGGACTGAGACACACAAGAGACCTCTCCTGAGTTCATCTGTTTCTGGGGCACCATCCTGCCAGATAACTTTCCTCTGGAGACAGAAAAGTCTCTGATAATCATCCAGGTCCTTCGGGGTCCTGAAGCAGCTGCTCTCTGGACTGAGAGGTAGAAATATCTGACTGATTATTCTGAGCAGCCGTTCAGAATGACGACTTCTCCTGGTTTGACTTCTCTCTGTGTTTCTGCCTGAGCTCAGCTGTAGGTGAAAAGAAACGTGATCTTTTTTATCATCTGATTCTGACTTTTCATGGTCAATGAATCACCTGGGGAGACTTCAGAAAACAAACCATACCTTAACGCACCTTTTAGACATTAACTCCGCCCACACTAACTGAAAGAGCGCCCGAAAGCGCCCGAGCTCAACCTTTAGAAGTTTCTGATCATCAGTTATTGATACTGAGCTGAAAATATTCAATAAACAATAAATAAAATAAATGAACACACTTTAAAAAAAAAAAATTTACCCTGAGAAGAAAAATAATGTTTGACTCATATGGCAGCCATTCACAGAGCACTACAACGAAAACAACCCCACAAGTAAAATAACAGCATTGGTAACATACAGAGGACCTGACAGCCTCCAGGCTGTCTTAGTGTGATTATTTAAAGGTCTTTTTTTAATCTTACTGTTCTTAGCATCGTATCTTATTTCATGTCATTTGTTTTTTTATGTATTAACTTTTTTTTAGTTACTGTCATTTAGTTTTCTGGTTTGGTTTGAGGCACAGATCAACAGTTTCTCTCTACAAATGAACTTTATAATCATTAATCTTTCATTTTAGAGTCGTTCTGTCTGTGCTGTGGGTCAGTGCTGTCGGTCTGTGCTGTCGATCTGTGCTGTCAGTCTGTGCTGTCGGTCAGTGCTGTCGGTCTGTGCTGTCAGTCTGTGCTGTCGGTCAGTGCTGTCGGTCTGTGCTGTCAGTCTGTGCTGTCAGTCTGTGCTGTCAGTCTGTGCTGTGGGTCAGTGCTGTCGGTCTGTGCTGTCGGTCTGTGCTGTTGGTCAGTGCTGTGGGTCAGTGCTGTCGGTCAGTGCTGTTGGTCAGTGCTGTTGGTCTGTGCTCTCAGTCTGTGCTGTGGGTCAGTGCTGTCGGTCTGTGCTGTCAGTCTGTACTGTCGGTCAGTGCTGTGGGTCAGTGCTGTCGGTCAGTGCTGTCAGTCTGTGCTGTGGGTCAGTGCTGTCAGTCTGTGCTGTCGGTCTGTGCTGTCAGTCAGTGCTGTCAGTCAGTGCTTTCAGTCTGTACTATCAGTCTGTGCTGTCAGTCTGTGCTGTCGGTCAGTGCTGTCGGTCTGTGCTGTCAGTCTGTGCTGTGGGTCAGTGCTGTGGGTCAGTGCTGTCAGTCTGTGCTGTGGGTCAGTGCTGTGGGTCAGTGCTGTCAGTCTGTGCTGTGGGTCAGTGCTGTGGGTCAGTGCTGTCGGTTTGTACTGTCAGTATGTGCTGTCAGTCTGTGCTGTCGGTCTGTGCTGTCGGTCAGTGCTGTTGGTCTGTGTTGTGGGTCTGTGCTGTCAGTCTGTGCTGTCAGTCTGTGCTGTCGGTCAGTGCTGTCGGTCTGTGCTGTCAGTCTGTGCTGTCAGTCTGTGCTGTGGGTCAGTGCTGTGGGTCAGTGCTGTCGGTTTGTACTGTCAGTCTGTGCTGTCAGTCTGTGCTGTCAGTCTGTGCTGTGGGTCAGTGCTGTCGGTTTGTACTGTCAGTATGTGCTGTCAGTCTGTGCTGTCAGTCTGTGCTGTCGGTCAGTGCTGTCGGTCTGTGTTGTGGGTCTGTGCTGTTGGTCTGTGCTGTCAGTCAGTGCTGTCAGTCAGTGCTTTCAGTCTGTACTGTCAGTCTGTGCTGTCAGTCAGTGCTGTCGGTCTGTGTTGTCGGTCTGTGCTGTGGGTCAGTGCTGTGGGTCAGTGCTGTGGGTCAGTGCTGTCAGTCTGTGCTGTGGGTCAGTGCTGTCGGTCTGTGCTGTCAGTCTGTGCTGTCAGTCGGTCAGTCAGTCGGTCTGATCCAGTGTCAGAGTAGCAGTCCTGCAGTGATCAGCTCTTTAAAGCGTCCTGTATTCAGAGGTTTCTGTGGTGAACTGAGGATCAGACTGAGTCCAGATTTTCTCCTTCAGTGTTTTTATTCTTCTGAGGACATGAAAAATAAATATTTTATTGTTTATTTTAAAAGTTTGATTTGTTGATAAAGTTACAGACATTTAGAGAGTGTTAAAAGCTGATCATCCTGAAAATAAGTTCAGATGTTTAACTTAAATAATGATTCATGGAATTACCAGAAAAAATAAATCAATAAAAATAATTCATTTTGACATGAAGATCATCCTGTTTGATGTTGGATGTTTAGGAGCATGGAGTCCACTGGAGTCCACTGAAACCTTATGATGGAGTGCAGGCTTTCATATTTATTGCATCAGAGGGTTAAACATGAATTTATATCATCAAAAATCCACAAAGGCAGGATCAAAACTAAACAAAATATCAACGAAACATCAACGAAACATCAACGAAACACCAACGAAACATCAGGCAGAAAAAAGACAAAGAAAGACAGAATACATGATCCACATCAACATGAATTCAAACATCAGATCCTCTGACATCTTTAAACTCACTCTGGCTTTGATGGAGGTGAAACTTCTTCTCCTCATTCTTCTTCTTCTTCTTCTTTTTCTTTTTCTTCTTCTTCTTCTTCTTCTTTTTCTTCTTCTTCTTTTTCTTCTTCTTCTTCTTCTTTTTATTTCTTCTTCTTCTTCTTTGTCGTCCATAAAAGGAAGAAAAATGATGATGAAAAGAATTAACATCAGTATACATCAGTATTAACCTTCACCCTGTGTGTGTGTGTGTGTGTGTGTGCGTGTGTGTGTGCGTGTGTGTGTGTGGGTCTTCTCTCAGGCTACGGTATCGGCCTGCCTCAGGGCTCTCCTCTAACCAGAAACGTGTCCGAGTTCGTGAGTCGCTACAAGTCTGACGGCTTCATGGACATGCTCCATGACAAATGGTATAAGGTGGTGCCTTGTGGGAAACGGGTCTTCGCCGTCACTGAGGTAGGTCATCTGTGTGTGTATGTGTGTGTGTGTGTGTGTGTGTGTGTATGTGTTTGGTGTGTAAAGCACATCCTTCCGTAGCTGTTCTCCTTTAAATGAGTCTCTCCTCCAGGGCTAAACACACACACCTTTTAGTCGCCCACAGATGAACACCAACACACACACACACACACACACACACACACACACACACACACACACACACATACACACACACGCACACACACACACACACACACACACACACACACACACACACAATCATAGAATCATAGACCCAGGTTCCTCCAAATGATAGGAGAAGTTTCTCTTTACCCTCTGTGTGGACGTTATTACTGCTATTACTGAGTCTGTATCTGTCTGTAATCTGTAATCTGTGTCTGTATCTGTCTGAAATCTGTGTCTGTAGACTGTGTATGGAGTCTGTAATCTGTTTGTAGTCTGTAATGTGTGTCTGTAGTCTGTGTCTGAAGTCTGTAGTTTGTTATCTGTGTCTGTAGTCTGTAATCTGTGTCTATAGTCTGTAATGTGTGTCTGTAGTCTGTAATCTGTGTCTGTAGTCTTTAATCTGTGTCTGTAGTCTGTAATCTGTGTCTGTAGTCTGTAATTTGTGTCTGTAGTCTGTAATCTGTGTCTATAGTCTGTAATCTGTGTCAGTAGTCTGTTGTCTGTGTATGTAGTCTGTAATGTGTGTCTGTAGTCTGTTATCTGTGTCTGTAGTCTGTAATCTGTGTCTTAAGTCTGTTATCTGTGTCTATAGTCTGTAATCTGTGTCTGTAGTCTGTTTTCTGTGTGTCTATAGTCTGTTATCTGTGTCTATAGTCTGTAATCTGTGTCTGTAGTTTGTAGTCTTTAGTCTGTGACTGTAGTCTGTGTCTGTAGTCTGTAGTCTTAAGTCTGTGTCTGTAGTCTTTGTTCTGTGTCTGTAGTCTGTGTCTGTAGTTTTTAGTCTGTGTCTGTAGTCTGTAATATGTGTCTGTATTTTTAGTCTGTGTCTGTAGTCTGTAATCCGTGTCTGTAGTTTGTAGTCTGTGTCTGTAGTCTTTATTCTGTGTCTGTAGTCTGTGTCTGTAGTTTTAAGTCTGTGTCTGTAGTCTGTAATCTGTGTCTGTATTTTTAGTCTGTGTCTGTAGTCTGTAATCTGTGTCTGTAGTCTGTGTCTTTAGTCTGTGTCTGTAGTCTGTAATCTGTGTCTGTAGTCTGTAATCCGTGTCTGTAGTTTGTGTCTGTAGTCTTTATTCTGTGTCTGTAGTCTGTGTCTTAAGTCTGTGTCTGTAGTCTGTCATGTGTGTCTGAAGTTCGGAGTCTGTGTCTGTAGTCTGTAATCTGTGTCTCTAGTTTGTAGTCTTTAGTCTGTGTCTGTAGTCTGTAATCTGTGTCTCTAGTTTGTAGTCTTTAGTCTGTGTCTGTAGTTTGTAGTGTGTGTCTGTAGTCTTTAGTCTGTGTCTGTAGTTTGTAGTCTGTGTCTGTAGTCTTTAGTCTGTGTCTGTTGTCTCTAGTCTGTGTCTGTTGTCTGTGTCTGTAATCTGTGTCTGTAGTTTGTAGTCTGTGTCTGTAGTCTTTAGTCTGTAGTCTTTAGTCTGTGTCTGTTGTCTCTAGTCTTTAGTCTGTGCCTGTTGTCTGTAGTCTGTGTCTGTAGTCTGTAATCTGTGTCTGTAGTTTGTAGTCTTTAGTCTGTGTCTGTTGTCTCTAGTCTGTGTCTGTTGTCTGTTGTCTGTAGTCTTTAGTCTGTGTCTGTTGTCTGTAGTCTGTGTCTGTAGTCTGTAATCTGTGTCTGTAGTTTGTAGTCTTTAGTCTGTGTCTGTAGTCTGTAATCTGTGTCTGTAGTCTTTAGTCTGTGTCTGTTGTCTCTAGTCTGTGTCTGTTGTCTGTAGTCTGTAATCTGTGTCTGTAGTCTTTAGTCTGTGTCTGTAGTCTGTAATCTGTGTCTGTAGTTTGTTGTCTGTGTCCGTCTCTTTACCCTCAGTGTGGACCTTATTCCCGCTCCTGCCTGCAGCAGAGCCTGGGTGTCTCTGGAACAATGAGGGCGCTGGTGGGACCTTGCCCTCTGGATTGGGAGCGAAAGGAGGGCAGGATTGTAGCTGATGAATTTGCTGAGTCAGCATGGGGCTAATTGCCATCAGAGGCAGCGCAGAAATGAGCCGGGTGAAGGGAACATGATTAGAGAGCAATAGAAAAGCTCCCCGCTGCCTGTTTCCTCTTCCTCCAGGCCCTGAAAGCCTCGTACGAGATAGACAACATGTCCAGCAGAATGAGGGCGAACGAGGCTGAAAGAACAAACTGCTCTTCAATTAAACACTGCTAACTGCTGTTTGACTCTCACTTTCCTCCCCCTCACACTCTTTATGCTCTCTATCTCTCCTGCTTTGCTGCCTCTTTTCTTTCCGAGCATGCCTCTTACGCTCCTGCCCTCTCTCCTTTACTCTGTTCCTGAGCTTACACAGCTAACGCAGACACACAGAGGCTGAATATCAATTGCACACTCGTACAAAGTGTCCTGAATAGTAATTATGTAAAAACAAATCATCTCTCTCTGTATTTCCTCTCTGTAAGATGAAGTTTAACTAATCTGTGTCACCCCCCCTTCTCTCCCTCTCCCTCTCCCTCCCTCTCTCTCTCTGTCCGTCCTCAGACTCTACAGATGGGCATCCAGCACTTCTCCGGCCTCTTCGTGCTGCTGTGTATGGGGGTGGGTGGGGCTCTGCTGACCTTGGCAGGGGAACACACCTTCTATCACCTGGTCATCCCCCGCCTGCGGCGCTCCAACACACTGCAGTACTGGCTGCACACCAGCCAGGTGAGCAGGATGCACACACACACACACACACACACACACACACACACACACACACACGAAAGTAGAGCATGCAGATTAGAAACACACTCGCTCTCACAGAGAGAGAGGAGGAGAAAAGATGAACAACTGTAACCTTCACTTTATTCATCTGTGAACGTGCAGGAGCATATGAGAACAGTCTCACACACACACACACACACACACACACACACACAAAGAGAGAGAGAGGGGGAGCAGCTGCTCTTAGAGAAGAGATGCTCTTACCCCCTGTCGTCGTCTCTTATTTGCAGGTAAGATACGCCCTCTGCTGTTGGAAATTCACAATAACAACCGAAAATGAGACATTTTAACACTGAGTGTTCATCCATGTTGTTGCTGCTTAAAGAAACAAATACATAACACCACAAATCAAACTCTATAAATAAACTTGAATTAAAACTCAGAACTTAAAATAAAACATAAAAACAGCAGAGGTAAGAAAGGGTTTCCATCAGCAGAATTTAAAAACCGTTCAAAATCCATATGTTTAAGTAAACAGTTTGTTCTGCAGTAACCAAACATAAAAACCATCTGGAGGAACATCTCTAACTGACCTGAATGATGATCAGCTGGTTTGTCACATGACTAGGTTTTAAAAGAGAACTCCAGAGACTGAGTCTCTCAGAGAAAAGGAAGGAAAGAGGTTCACCACTCTGTCAGGGACTGCTAGAGCAAACAGTTCAACAACTTGAGAACAATGTTCCTCAGATTAAAATATGAAAGAATGAGTGGATTTCATCATATACAGAACAAAACATCATTAAAAGATTCCAAGAGTCTGGAGAAACCTCTGAAAAACAAGGGACCGGACTGAAACCATGACTACATGGACCAGATAACAAGGGTCCCAGGCAGAACTGCATTAATATAAACAGTCATGACTCTGTAGTGGAGGTCACTGCATTAATATAAACAGTCATGACTCTGTAGTGGAGATCACTGCATTAATATAAACAGACATGACTCTGTAGTGGAGATCACTGCATTAATATAAACAGACATGACTCTGTAGTGGAGGTCACTGCATTAATATAAACAGACATGACTCTGTAGTGGAGATCACTGCATTAATATAAACAGACATGACTCTGTAGTGGAGGTCACTGCATTAATATAAACAGTAATGACTCTGTAGTGGAGGTCACTGCATTAATATAAACAGACATGACTCTGTAGTGGAGATCACTGCATTAATATAAACAGACATGACTCTGTAGTGGAGATCACTGCATTAATATAAACAGACATGACTGTGTAGTGGAGGTCACTGCATTAATATAAACAGACATGACTCTGTAGTGGAGATCACTGCATTAATATAAACAGACATGACTCTGTAGTGGAGATCACTGCATTAATATAAACAGACATGACTCTGTAGTGGAGGTCACTGCATTAATATAAACAGTCATGACTCTGTAGTGGAGGTCACTGCATGTTATAAACAGTCATGACTCTGTAGTGGAGGTCACTCAGGTTATAAACAGTCATGACTCTGTAGTGGAGATCACTGCATTAATATAAACAGACATGACTCTGTAGTGGAGATCACTGCATTAATATAAACAGACATGACTCTGTAGTGGAGGTTACTGCATTAATATAAACAGACATGACTCTGTAGTGGAGGTCACTGCATGTTATAAACAGTCATGACTCTGTAGTGGAGGTCACTGCATGTTATAAACAGTCATGACTCTGTAGTGGAGGTCACTGCATTAATATAAACAGTCATGACTCTGTAGTGGAGGTCACTGCATAAATATATACAGTCATGACTCTGTAGTGGAGATCACTGCATTAATATAAACAGACATGACTCCGTAGTGGAGGTCACTGCATTAATATAAACAGTCATGACTCTGTAGTGGAGATCACTGCATTAATATAAACAGACATGACTCTGTAGTGGAGGTCACTGCATTAATATAAACAGTCATGACTCTGTAGTGGAGATCACTGCATTAATATAAACAGACATGACTCTGTAGTGGAGGTCACTGCATTAATATAAACAGTCATGACTCTGTAGTGGAGGTCACTGCATTAATATAAACAGACATGACTCTGTAGTGGAGGTTACTGCATTAATATAAACAGTCATGACTCTGTAGTGGAGGTCACTGCATTAGTACATGCTGTCTGGGAGCACTTCCTGTGCTTGTTTCCTCGAACAGATTAATCTGCTCTTTGCAAACAGAACTCTTAGTGTCAAAGTGATCCAGGAGAGCTTGAGCCGGTTTTCTGACCAATGAGGTGAAGAGGGAACGTCTTCTTAGGTCCAACACATCAGAATTTGCGTGAGGAACCACCTGCTTCTTAGATTTAAATGACTGACAGAAACGAGGTCTGAAGAACTTCCACACGTGAAATTCTGCTTTTATTAACATTCACAGCCTCCAGGCTCTCGGGTTGAAGTGGTACATCACCAATAAAATGATTTTTCACTTTGTTTCTTCAGATGCAGTCCAGTTACAGTAACAGGTGTTGGTATCAGTGGTTCATTTTTATTCTCTGTCTCATGCACCAGAATATTTGGACTTTAAGAAACCACAGAACAGATGAGAGCAGCAGCAGCAGAGGGAGAAACAGAAAAACAGTTTTATTACTGCACATCCAATAACAAAGAAAGAAGAAGCTGGATCAGTGTGAACAAACTGAGTATTTGTTTGTGACATCCTCTGAAAGGCCAACAGCTCCTCTGCAGCCGGCGGCATCTATCACAGAAACAGCTTATCTCAGGAGACGACGGCTGATATCTGATCGAAGATCAAACTTTACTAAATAAAAGTCTGGGGACGTGTAAATATCAGGACAGATTAGAGCTTACATTCAGGGCTGCAGGCGTCTCTTTAAAGTCCGACCGAAGCTCCTACATCTAAAGTCTGAAGCAGCTGCTGCCTTCACCTCTCCGTGGTTGGAGCGTCGCTTCCTGAATCACATTCTGTGGGTTTTATTCTGAGCAGCGCCTCCACAGGCTTTGAGAAGAATCGCATTACTTTCAGCTGATGATTGATTCAAACGTGTTAATAATCTGCGTCTCTGTTTTTCTGTCCTGCAGAAAATTCACCGAGCCCTTCACACCACATATGAGGACGTGGGGAAGGAGCTGAGCGGCCTTGATGAAAAGTAATGACCCCACAGACTCCCCCTGAACCTGCTCAGTGAACACCTGTAGTCCTCTCTACCTGTAGACACTTTGTTCAGCACCGTCACTCTAGTCCAGATTCAGTGTTTGTGTAAAGGAAGAAGATGTTGGAGGAGATAATCAAACTTCACCTTCCTGTTGAGTTTTTCTAGAGAGTTCTGTCCTGATGATCAAACTGCTCCCTCACCGTTTGGACGCTCTGAGTTTTTAAGGCTTATCTAACAGCTTCATGTCTCCTGGTCCTAAAGCCTGCAGCCTAAAGGTCCACAGGTTTTGGTTCTTTCTTAGTTCAACCTGAATATAACCTTAATAAGATAGAGTTAGCTTAGCATAAAGACAGGAGGCAAATCAGTCTGTTAGCAACACTGAAGCTCCCTCATGTATTCTTTAAATTCACTTTGTTCTGCTGCGTATGTTTACGTTTATAATCTGCATGAATGTTTACAGTCGATGTGCTCGCTGTGCTCGCTCTGCTCGCCGTGCTTGATGTGCTCGCCGTGGTCAGTGTGCTCGCCGTGCTTGATGTGCTCGCCGGGCTCAGTGTGCTCGCCGTGCTTGATGTGCTCGCCGTGCTTGATGTGCTCGCCGGGCTCAGTGTGCTCGCCGTGCTCAGTGTGCTCGCCGTGCTCGATGTGCTCGCCGTGCTCGATGTGCTCGCCGGGCTCAGTGTGCTCGCCGGGCTCAGTGTGCTCGCCGGGCTCAGTGTGCTCGCCGTGCTCAGTGTGCTCGCCGTGCTTGCTCTGCTCGCCGTGCTCGCTGTGCTCGCCGTGCTCAGTGTGCTCGCTCTGCTCTGTGTGCTCGCTCTGCTCTGTGTGCTCGCTCTGCTCTGTGTGCTCAGTGTGCTCGCCGTGCTCAGTGTGCTCGCCGTGCTTTAGTCCATCAGTTTCTGTTTGACTTCAATCTAAATCTTTTTTGCTCTCTGGGTTTAAAGTGTTTCCTCTCTCTCTCTCTCTCTCTCTCTCTCTCTCACCAGCCCGTCCTCGTGCATCTCAGAGAACTGCACCCTCCACAGGAAACAGCATCACCCCTCTCCCCCATCTCCCCCTGGCTCCCCCAACGCCTCCACCACCGCCGGAGACACCAACAACTCGTCCCCGTCACATGAGCCTAAAGAGAGGCGTGTGCACTTTGACCTGGAGACGCTGCACAGCTACCGCCTGCGTACACACACCGCCTCAGTGCGAGGCCGGCCCGGCATGGTTGGCCGACCCGGGCTTGGCCTCGGAGGGTTCGGTCTGGGTGGTCTGGGGAGTTTCACCTCACCTCCACAGATTAGCCTGCATGCTAATGGGGGACCTGTTTCCACGCTGGCGTCCTCAGGCTTGGTGCTTTCTCCGCTGGGCAGGGCGGCTCAGACCAGCATGTGGGAGGGGGAGCTCCAAGACCTGCAGGGTAAGATCGAGGTGTACCGGACCCAGCTGAGGGAGGCTCTGGCCCGCAGAGCCGAAATCCAGAGCAGCCTGGAGAGAGAGAGGAGCGGACTGGTCCGCAGGGACACCAGTCTGGAGAGGGAGCGGGACAGACCGAGGATACAGACTATAAACACAGACAGAAGCAGCTCAGCTCAGTCCAAAGTCCCTGACAGAGACCGGACCAGCCACCTGCAGACCCTGAACAATCAGCAGACAGGCAGGGGGAACCAATCAGGCGCTCCAGGCCCTCTGGAGCACAGCAGGAGCAGCCAATTAAACACAGTGAACAGTTTGGACAGAGGCAGAGCCAACCAATCACGCTCTGTTAGCACTCCAGGTGGAGAGAGGACCGTCCATTCACGCACCTCCACCAGTCTGGAGCGGAGCCGAGTCAGCCAACCGGGCGGAGCTGGCAGTGCTGCCGTCCAATCACGGAACACCTCCAGCCTGGACCGGCAGAAGGCCAACCTGTCCAGCATGCTGAACACTTTGGAGAGGACAAAAGCCAACCAATCAGGCGTAAGCAGCGGGACCTGAGAGTCCCTCAGTGGACTCCTGGTATACAGAGGGCGTCTCATAGCCGTGGGAAGATGACGGGTCGAGGTTAACGCACGCCAGCAGAAAAATCAGTTTGTTGTTGATATTCACCTCCGACACTTGTTACAGTCTGAGAACATTAAAGTCCATCATCCATGAAACCCTCAAAGCGCTCTGATGTTAGAAGCTCCCAGTTTCAGTTTGTTTCTGAGTGAAGGTTCAGATAAACCTCCAAACACACACAGAGCTCAGAGAGCGGAGCCACAGCTGAGCCCCAAACTAACGCTGGTTAAAGCTCCTCCTCACCATGACCTGAAGAGGCCGGCATGCACAAAGAGCACAGAGGGGTCAGCCTGAGTCCAACCAATGAAAAGTCTTCACACGCAGAGTTTAGGGAAACAGATTGGAAGAAGAAGAAACAGGTTATTTTTTTAAGAAGTAATAATTCCCCAAAAATGTGAAGAAAGATGAAGTGAAACATAAATGTTGAGGTTTAATCTACCTGAAGAAGGTCTGCAGTTCCTACCTTTGATTGTTTTACATCCTCTCTGATGTTTTCTAAACACTAACGCCAGCTGCAGACAGGAAGTCTGTTCGCTTCAGATTCTGTCCTGGTTCAGACACACACTGCTGTTAGTCTTCCTTTTAATTCTTTGCTGTTTGATAATCTGAAACAGGAGGAGACGGTTCAGCCTCCAGTTATCTGCCCAACAGGAGGAAGTCGAATCAAAGTCAGCTCAACACGTTAGGTTCCATCGTTTCAGGCTTTCTTTCAGCTGTTAGAGACTCTTATTTTGAAAAGCATCCTGGTGTGTAACCTTTTTTTTTTGTGAGATAAACGTCTGAAGTTTTTACAGCCCTAAAACACAGCTTCAGACGTCTGAATGATCAGTTAACACGGCTAACACGGCTAACACGCTCCACCTGTGTGAGGCACAGGTACAGGACTGTCACAGACACCTGTGTGGGTCTTTCTTTCTGGACCTTCAGGCCTGAAACGTTCAAAGTGAACGATGATGTCTAACAATCTGAGCCTCTCTCAGACGGTCTCTGAGGTTTTCACTGTGACCTGATGGATCCACGTCCGTGCGGCTCTGGGGGGGAAGTCGTCCTCAGAGCTGCTGTTAAATGTTGACACTGTCGTTCTTTGGACTCACATTCTGAAGATGGTTCCATGATATTTACCAAAAACCTAAAGGATGAAACAGGCTTTTGGAAAAATGTGAAAAAAGATTTTTAAATGTAGGATGAAGATTTATGGAGTTTGTGCCCCGTTAGTTTAACCTCCTCTTTGTTTGTCTGTCACAACTTTATGCAACACTAAATCAGTGAAATGGCCCTTTAAGAAGAGCTGGTGGGTTGTTTCTAGCAGATGGATCCTGGTTTTCTTCTGGTGTGTGTGTGTGTGTGTGTGTGTGTGTGTGTGTGTGTGTGTGTGTGTGTGTGTGTGTGTGTGTGTATGATCCGTTGGTATGAAGATACAAACGAAGCTTCACTCTGAAGTCGTAACTGAACTAAACAGCCTGTTCAAAATGAATCCCATGCTGGTCTCACACACACACACACACACACACACACACACACACAAAGCACCCTGTTGTTGTGTGCATGGATTCAGTGTCAGGATGTTTACAGCTCACCTGCTCACCTGGTCCAGAGCTCATGTTCATATTTTATCACTCTGAATCATCAGACTGTTAAAGAAAGCCTCCGTCTCTGTTCTGTCTCCGTTTCCTGGTTGATTACTGATGTCAATAACTCTGATAGCAGAGAGGAAAGGAGGCAGAGGGCGCAGACTGACTGTCAGGGATTCAGCCGTCCAGCAGAGGGCGCTGCAGCCCCACTTCCTACAGCTATGGATGAAGGAGAGACTGGATTTCCTCAAACACAGACACTATCACTGCTGTCACAGAGACTGAAGCTG
>CM061156.1:319852-324852 GCA_030710495.1 Labroides dimidiatus
CAAAGAGTCAGACATACAGTGAGACAAAGAGTCAGAGAGACAGAGAGACAAAGAGTCAGAGTGTCAGAGAGACAAAGAGTCAGAGAGTCAAAGAGACAAAGAGTCAGAGAGTCAGAGAGACAAAGAGTCAGAGAGTCAGAGAGACAAAGAGTCAGAGAGTCAGAGAGACAAAGAGTCAGAGAGACAAAGAGTCAGAGTGTCAGAGAGACAGAGAGACAGTGAGACAAAGAGTCAGGGAGACAAAGAGTCAGAGAGAGAGTGAGACAAAGAGTCAGAGAGTCAGAGTCAGAGAGACAGTGAGACAAAGAGTCAGAGTGTCAGAGAGACAAAGAGTCAGAGAGTCAGAGAGACAAAGAGTCAGGGAGACAGAGAGACAAAGAGTCAGAGAGTCAGGGAGACAAAGAGTCAGAGAGAAAGTGAGACAAAGAGTCAGAGTGTCAGAGAGACAAAGAGTCAGAGAGTCAGAAAGACAAAGAGTCAGACATACAGTGAGACAAAGAGTCAGAGAGACAGAGAGACAAAGAGTCAGAGAGACAAAGAGTCAGAGAGTCAGAGAGACAAAGAGTCAGAGAGACAAAGAGTCGGAGTGTCAGAGAGACAAAGAGTCAGAGAGTCAGAGAGACAAAGAGTCAGAGAGTCAGAGAGACAAAGAGTCAGAGAGACAAAGAGTCAGAGTGTCAGAGAGACAGAGAGATAGTGAGACAAAGAGTCAGGGAGACAAAGAGTCAGAGAGAGAGTGAGACACAGAGTCAGAGTGTCAGAGAGACAAAGAGTCAGAGAGTCAGAGTCAGAGAGACAGTGAGACAAAGAGTCAGAGAGACAAAGAGTCAGAGAGACAAAGAGTCAGACATACAGTGAGACAAAGAGTCAGAGAGACAGAGAGACAAAGAGTCAGAGAGACAAAGAGTCAGAGAGACAGAGAGACAAAGAGTCAGAGAGTCAGAGAGACAAAGAGTCAGAGAGACAAAGAGTCAGAGAGACAAAGAGTCAGAGTGTCAGAGAGACAAAGAGTCAGAGAGTCAGAGAGACAAAGAGTCAGAGAGACAGAGAGACAGAGAGTCAGAGAGACAAAGAGTCAGAGTGTCAGAGAGACAAAGAGTCAGAGAGTCAGAGAGACAAAGAGTCAGAGAGACAGAGAGACAAAGAGTCAGAGTGTCAGAGAGACAAAGAGTCAGAGAGACAAAGAGTCAGAGAGACAGAGAGACAAAGAGTCAGAGTGTCAGAGAGACAAAGAGTCAGAGAGACAAAGAGTCAGAGAGACAGAGAGACAAAGAGTCAGAGTGTCAGAGAGACAAAGAGTCAGAGAGACAAAGAGTCAGAGAGACAGAGAGACAAAGAGACAGAGAGTCAGAGAGACAAAGAGTCAGAGAGACAGAGAGACTTTAAGGCCTATAAGGCCAGCACCATATATATATATATATATATATATATATATATATATATATATATATATATATATATATATATATATATATATATATATGGTGCTGGCCTTATATGGTGCACATGCTGTGCGGTGTGCTCCTGGCCCAGGCGCACACCGCACCACATGTGCACCAGGCTAATTGCCGCAGTGTCATCCATGATGAGTCAGTGACGCGGGGGTGTGAATGTGTGTGCGCGCGCCGTGTGTAGATGTGAATGCAGCAGAGTGGACAGAGACGCCACACCCACGGAGAGTAAACAAAGGAGGGGGGGGGGGTTGAAGCCGCGTGAGGCGTGTCGGATCCTCAGCCTAATATTATAATTACAGTGAAACTGGCTCTGATTAGACATGAGAGGTTATCTCCAAAACCGCCCCCTCGCTTTTACGCACGCATGCGCAGGCATGCCGCGTTTCCCCACACACACAGACACACACACAACACACCCCTGAATCTAGCCCTTTGTCTCGGTGGTAGCCCCGAAACAGGAATCCAGCGAACAGAGGAGGAGAGAGAAGCGTGTGTGGACCAGACTGTCTCCTCCCCCCACCGTATAAACGCGCGCACACACACATTTCTCTCTCTCTCTCTCTCTCTCTCTCTCTCACACACACACACACACACACACACACACACACACACACACACACACACACACACACACACACACACACACACACACACACACACACACACACTCCCGCCCCTGTATCCTTCCCTCCTCCATAGCCCTGCTCGGCCCCCGTGCCTTTGTGTGTATGTGTGTGTGTGTCTGTGTGTGTGAAGCTGACTGCATACCCGAAAAACCGTGTCACGGATGTCTGACGAACAGGAATAATTTCCTTTCCGTTTGGACCCATGCGGATCCGGTTTTATTGCTCTTAGGGGGACCTTCAGGTGCGTGGAGGGAGGAACCGAGCTCGCACGTGAAGCTGTGACTCCTCCAGGATAAAGGAAATAAAGAGGAAGCAGGGAGCAGGGAGTGCGTTAGCAGCAAGTGCAGCGGATTGGACTTTCCTCCATCAGCAGCCTCCTCTCTCTGTCTCCCCCCTCTCTCTGTATTTCCCCCCCTCTCTCTCCTCTCGCCATCCCCGCTCCTCCTCTGTAGGACTCCCCGTTTACTTCCCTCGTCTCTCAGCCTCCTTCCTCCCCTGCACAGCCTGACTCAGAGCTGGAGACATTACAGAGGGAGTGTTTGGATTTCTGGGTGACTCCAGAGATGGATTAGGAGAAAGGGAGTCTCTGCACCGCCAAACTGGAGCAGCACGCGCGACCACGCCGGGGGGGAAGGGGGCGAAGGGACTCGGTGAATTCACGGAGCCCCCGGGACAGAGGTGAGTGCTCGGCTGTGTCTGTGTGTCTCCTCCAGCGTGCTCCCAGCAGGTTACCGTCATCAGCCGCTGACCGTCTCCAACACATGGCTTCAGCTTTTATAATTCATGTTCTCCAACATGATCTGATGATTCCAGTGAGGCAGGGACAGGGGCCTGAGTCTGAGCCTGAGTCTGGGTCTGAGCCTGAGCCTGAGCCTGAGTCTGAGTCTGAGTTTGAGCCTGAGTCTAAGCCTGAGTCTGAGCCTGAGTCTGAGTCTGAGCCTGAGTCTAAGCGTGAGCCTGAGTCTAAGCCTGAGCCTGAGTCTGAGCCCGAGTTTGAGCCTGAGCCTGAGTCTAAGCCTGAGTCTAAGCCTGAGTCTGAGTCTGAGCCTGAGTCTAAGCCTGAGCCTGAGTCTAAGCCTGAGCCTGAGTCTGAGCCCGAGTTTGAGCCTGAGCCTGAGCCTGAGTCTGAGTCTGAGTCTGAGCCTGAGTCTGAGCCTGAGTCTGAGCCTGAGCCTGAGTCTGAGCCTGAGTCTGAGTCAGGCTGTAACAGATTCAGAACACCGGCTACACGGACGCCCAACGTTCAGTCATCGTGTTTACTACGGAGAAAAGCTCAAATCATTCAGATTTATTGGAGATGAGACGCTGCCTGAGGAACAAACCAAGTAACCAAAATGAAAGGTTTGGCTCCTTTCAGTCTAGCACGTGGAGCTAGCTGCAACTTCATTAATGTTAGCTGAGTTAGCTCCTTTAGCTACAGTGTGTCAGTTTCATAAAAACACATGTTGTTTTGTGCAACTGGATTCCAGAGGCTCCAACATTTCTGAAAACATCCGACACATCTCAACTTTTAAAGCTTTCAGGAGAACTCAACCACAGCTAGCACGTCTCCCAGCTTCTTTCCACTTACAATCGTCTGTCCTCTGTCTGTCTGTCCTCTGTCTGTCTGTCCTCTGTCTGTCCGTCCTCTGTCTGTCTTCTGTCTGTCTGTCCTCTGTTTGTCTGTCCTCTGTCTGTCTGTCCTCTGTCTGTCTGTCCTCTGTCTGTCCGTCCTCAGGCTGTCTGTCCTCTGTTTGTCTGTCCTCTGTTTGTCTGTCCTCTGTCTGTCTGTCCACTGTTTGTCTGTCCTCTGTCTGTCTTTCCTCTGTCTGTCTGTCCTCTGTCTGTCTGTCCTCTGTCTGTCTGTCCTCTGTCTGTCTGTCCTCTGTCTGTCCTCTGTCTGTTTTCCTCTGTCTGTCTGTCCTCTGTCTGTCCTCTGTCTGTTTTCCTCCGTCTGTCTGTCCTCTGTCTGTCTGTCCTCTGTCTGTCTGTCCTCTGTTTGTCCTCTACGCGTCTGTCCTCAATTTGTCCTCTGTCTGTCCTCTATTTGTCTTTCCTCTGTCTGTCTGTCCTCTGTCTGTCTGTCCTCTGTCTGTCTGTCCTCTGTCTGTCTGTCCTCTGTTTGTCTGTCCTCTGTCTGTCTGTCCTCTGTTTGTCTGTCCTCTGTCTGTCTGTCCTCTGTTTGTCTGTCCTCTGTCTGTCTTTCCTCTGTCTGTCTGTCCTCTGTCTGTCTGTCCTGTCTGTCTGTCCTCTGTTTGTCTGTCCTCTGTTTGTCTGTCCTCTGTCTGTCTGTCCTCTGTTTGTCTGTCCTCTGTCTGTCTGTCCTCTGTTTGTCTGTCCTCTGTTTGTCTGTCCTCTGTCTGTCTGTCCTCTGTTTGTCTGTCCTCTGTCTGTCTGTCCTCTGTTTGTCTGTCCTCTGTCTGTCCGTCCTCTGTTTGTCTGTCCTCTGTTTGTCTGTTCTCTGTCTGTCTGTCCTCTGTTTGTCTGTCCTCTGTCTGTCCGTCCTCTGTCTGTCTGTCCTCTGTCTGTCTTTCCCCTGTTTGTCTGTCCTCTGTCTGTCTTTCCCCTGTTTGTCTGTCCTCTGTCTGTCTTTCCCCTGTCTGTCCGTCCTCTGTTTGTCTGTCCTCTGTTTGTCTGTTCTCTGTCTGTCTGTCCTCTGTTTGTCTGTCCTCTGTCTGTCCGTCCTCTGTCTGTCTGTCCTCTGTTTGTCTGTTCTCTGTCTGTCTGTCCTCTGTTTGTCTGTCCTCTGTCTGTCCGTCCTCTGTCTGTCTGTCCTCTGTCTGTCTGTCCTCTGTCTGTCTGTCCTCTGTCTGTCTGTCCTCTGTCTGTCTGTCCTCTGTTTGTCTGTCCTCTGTCTGTCCGTCCTCTGTTTGTCTGTCCTCTGTTTGTCTGTTCTCTGTCTGTCTGTCCTCTGTTTGTCTGTCCTCTGTCTGTCCGTCCT
>CM061156.1:327352-357352 GCA_030710495.1 Labroides dimidiatus
GGCGGAGTGTGAGTGGCGCGGAGTTTTGAATTGTGTCTTTTCACCCGGTTTTCTGGTGTCTGTGTTTTCTCTTCATGAGCGTGATCAGGTAAGTTTATTTTTGTTTACTTCGTGCGGATTGTTCATAGTCTTTTTTGGCTGTTTGTGCGTGTTTTTTGGAGGAATGGCGTCCGCCGAGACGCCACCTCCGTCCCTCCGGCAGGGAGTTCGTATTGTCCCGCCGGACCTTAGTGTTACAGTGGAGGAGGTTCTGCTGGCTGTCGGGGAGCAGGTGGGTCACGACAAGATTAGCTATGCTTCCCGGATGAATAAAGCAGTTGTGGTTTTTTTGACAGGTGAGTCACAGGTGCACCAGCTGATCGAAAGCGGTGTGTTCATACGGGATTTGTTTGTGCAGGTGTCCCCGCTTTCAGTGCCTTCAACGCGGATCACCGTGTCCGGTGTTCCGCCGTTTATACCTAATGAGCTGTTAGAGCTGGAGCTCCGCAGGTTCGGTAAATTCGCCAGCGGGATTAAATCGATTAGTTTGGGGTGTAAAGACCCTAAACTGAAACATGTTCAGTCGCTGAGGCGACAGCTGTTCATGTTCTTGGACTCACCCACACAAACTCTGGAGGTGTCCTTTAGAGTTAAATATGGTGACGGGTCTTATATGGTGTATGCAAGTTCAGGGCAATTAAAATGTTTTGAATGTGGTGATGTTGGTCACAAGCGTTTTGCCTGTCCGCATAGACAGGGGGAGGCAGCGGGCAGTTCCGCTCCTGCTTCTGCTGCTGATGCGGTCCCAGGTGATACTGCACCCGGAGCTTCGGCTCAGGCTGCTGCGGCTGACGCCGCTGTGGTCGGCGCCGTGCCTGTTGCCGCTGCAGCGGCTGATGCTGCTGTGGTCGGTGCTGTGCCCGTTGCCGCCGCTGCGGCTGACGCCGCAGTGGCCGGCGTCGAGCCCGTTGCTGCCACTGCGGCTGACGCTGCTGCGGTCGGCGTCGTGCCCGTTGCCGCTGCTGCGGCTGACGCCGCTGTGGCCGCAACCACTGCCGATGTTGCGGCGGGTGTTGTTGTGGCAGCACCTGTTGTTGCTGCTACGGTGGATGGCGCTGGAAACAACGCTACTGTCTCTCAATCCAAAAAAGTTTCAAGCAGAGTGGAGCAGACTGAAGAAAAAGCTCCTGTGACTGCATACAGTCTGAGGAGCTCTCAGTCTGCAGATCCTGATCCACAGCCTCAGACACTGTCAGGTGAAGAGATGGAGTATGACTCTGAATCAGATACAGTCTCTGTGGGTGAGTCTTCAATCAGAAACACTGATCTCTATTCTTTAGAGGATATTAAACATTTCCTTGATGAGACTTATAAAAAATCAGCCAAAGTGACGGATTATTTTGGTGATCCTGACAAATTTATTCGATCCGTTAATGTAATTAAAAAACTTGTTGGTTTTGATATGCTGGATGAAAAGAAACGTTTCCGTCTCAAAAAGCACATCACAGCCTTGAGAAAGGAAACAAAAAGTAAAAATGTCAAAAAAACCAGACGTTAAATGTTGATCATGCATCGCACGGTGTTTTTCATTCTCAACTGTCTGCTGTTTGTTTCTCTTTGTCTGTCTCTCTTCTCTGCCCTCTTCATGCAGACCCTTAAAATAGGTAGCCTTAACATTAATGGTGGGAGGGATAGGCAAAAGAGGGCTTTAATTTCTGAAATTTCCACACAAAAAAAGTTAGATGTGTTGTTTTTACAGGAAACACACACAACCTCTGCAGATGAAGCAGACTGGGGTTTATGGTGGGATGGACCAATTGTCCTTAGCCATGAAACAAATGTTAGTGCTGGGGTAGCTGTTTTATTTAAATCAGCTGCTAATGTTATGGTTTTATCTTCAGTAGAGGTGGTGAAGGGTCGGGCTCTCATTGTCAGAGCAGAAATTCAGAGCTCTGTTTTTGTGTTTATAAATATCTATGCACCAAACCAGGGCTCAGATAGAGTTAATTTCTTCAGTGAGCTGGGAAATAAGCTGCAGAGCTTTAACAATGACCAGCTCATCATGGGTGGGGATTTTAACTGCACACTGGACTTCACTTTAGACAGGACACATGAGGAACCACATCCACAATCATCACGTAGCTTGAAAAATATCACAACACAGCTCAGCCTGCTGGACACATGGAGGATCAAACATCCACACACAAGACAGTTTTCATGGGTCAGGGTCTGTAATAACTGGGTGAGTGCTGCCAGGCTTGATAGGCTCTACATGTCTTCCTGCCTTAACTCCAGGCTGCTCTGTAGCAGCATATGCCCAGTTGGTTTTTCAGACCACCATCTGGTAACTTCTGAGTTTGTAATTTCACCAGGTGAAAGAATTAAAACTTACTGGTGTTTTAATAATAAACTGCTGCAAGACAGTAACTTCTGTCAGAATTTTAAGTATTTCTGGCAGAAGTGGCGGACTAAAAAATCTGGCTTCAGCTCTCTGAAGCTGTGGTGGGAGGTTGGCAAGGTGCAAATTCGTGTTTTTTGTCAACAGTTCACATCGAACTCCACTGCCAGAATAAAGGCTGCAGTAACAGAGCTGGAAGCTTGCATTAAAAACATTGAAGAAGGTCTGCACAGAGACCCAAATCAAAGCATGGGTCCTCTATTGTGTGAAAAAAAGAAAGAGCTGAGTGCTTTGCTGCAGGAGAGAGTGAAAGGAGCGCTGGTGAGGGCTCGTTTCCTTCAGCTGAAGGATATGGACGCTCCTAGCTCCTTTTTTTTCAATCTTGAAAAATCAGTGGCACAGAAAAAGCTAATGACCTGCCTGAAGCTCCCAGACGGCAGGTTGACCACAAGCCCTGAGGAGATGAGGCGCCACGCGGTGGATTTTTACACTGACCTCTTTGCGGCAGAAAACTGTCGTAAGGAGTGTCAGGAGGAGCTGCTGCAGGAGCTCCCTCAGCTCAGCCCAGAGGAGAAGGATGCCCTGGACTCTGAGCTCACTCTGGATGAGCTGACCACTGCCGTCAACCAGATGGCTTCTGGGAGAGCTCCTGGGATTGATGGTCTATCCAGTGACTTTTTAAAACATTTCTGGGACACTTTGGGACCGGATCTCCATGCGGTTTTGCTGGAGTGCTGCCGCACAGGATCTCTTCCTGTTTCCTGCCAGCGGGCAGTTCTTTCACTCCTGCCAAAGAAAGGAGACCTGGCGCTTCTTAAGAACTGGAGGCCTGTGGCCCTTCTCTGCACGGATTATAAGGTTCTTTCTAGAGCCTTGGCTAACAGACTGAACAGTGTTCTGGGTATCATCATCAATAGCGATCAGAGTTATTGCATACCAGAAAGGAATATAATGGACAATATTTTTCTGATCCGAGATGCTATTGATTTGTGTAAAGTTTATAATGTGAACACGGGGATTTTGTCACTTGATCAGGAGAAGGCGTTTGACAGGGTGGATCACGGTTATTTGTTTTCTGCACTTAAGGGTTTTGGTTTTGGTGATGGTTTTATGTCTTTGATAAGCTTGTTGTACAGGGGAGCACAGTGTTTGGTGAAAGTGGGGTCAGGGCTGAGTCGGCCCATCCCTGTGCAGCGTGGGATCCGGCAGGGTTGTCCCATATCGGGTCAGCTTTATAGTATCGCCATTGAGCCCTTGCTGTGCAGGCTGAGGGGTCGTCTCAGCGGCCTGTCGCTGCCGGGTCCTGCTCTCACTGAGCGTCCTCCTGTGGTCTCTGCTTATGCAGATGACGTAAATGTTTTTATCACCAGCCAGGGGGATGTTCAGAGTTTGTGGGACGCCCTGTCCCTGTATGAGGGGGCCTCATCTGCACGGGTGAACTGGGCAAAGAGTAGGGCTCTGCTGGTTGGGCAGTGGAGGGGTCAGGCAGTGCCCAGTCTGCCTGGGGGGCTGGAATGGGGAAAAGAGGGCCTGAAAGTATTAGGGGTTTTTTTGGGGAACGAGGCTTTTCAGTCGAAGAACTGGGAGGGTGTGAAGGAAAAAGTGTGTGCTCGGTTGTCTAAATGGAAATGGTTGCTACCGCAGTTGTCTTACAGGGGGAGAGTCCTGGTGGCAAACAACTTGGTTGCCTCGACTCTTTGGCACAGACTGGTCCCTCTAACACCACCACCAGGCCTGATTGAGGACATCCAAAGGACCCTCGTGGATTTCTTCTGGTCCGGCAGACACTGGGTCCGAGCTGCAGTCCTGTACCTTCCTGTGGATGAAGGAGGGCAAGGGCTGATAAACATCCATGCAAAAATTGCCTCTTTCAGACTGCGGACTGTTCAGAGGCTCCTCTATGACTGTGGCCCAAGCTGGCTGGATACGGCTCGCCTGTTGCTAAGGAGAGCCGGCAGGTTGGGCTATGATAAACAGCTTTTCTTGCTGCAACCCAAGGCTGTGGACCTGGTAGGGATTACAACTTTCTACAGCTCTGTGGTTCAGGCCTGGGAGGTTTTCATCATCTCCCGAGTTACAGCCGGGACCCCGGGCATGTGGATTTTTGAGGAGCCTCTGTTCTTTAATGGTTTCCTCAATACACGTACACTGCAGTCTGCCAGTCTGAGGGCTAACCTCAGAGAGGCTGGCTGCACAAAACTGGGGCACCTGATGAGGGCACGGACTTCTCTGGATGCCCTGAGGGAGCGAAGCGGCATCACGTCGGCGAGGCTGCTGAGCAATGTGGTGGAGGAGGTTTGTGCTGCCCTGTCACCACCTTTAAGAACGTTTGCAATGGACTGTGCTCATTGTGAGCTGTGGACTGAAGGGATGGAGTACAGTTTCCCTTCTCTGGCTGTCTCACCTGCTGTTGGGGAGTGGCAGGAAGGAGGGGGGCAGCTGCTCTCTTTTAAAACTCCACAGTTGGGTGTTTTTCAGGACACTGGTAAGAGGGCAGTCTACCAGAGCTGCGTGAAGGTTCTGCACCTGCGCTCTCTGGCTGGGCTGAAGGAGTCGAGGTGGACTGAGTTTCTTGGCCCAGACATCTCCCCTAGAGGCAGCTGGCGGTCCCTGTACAAGCTGCCCATTGAAAAGCGGACAGCAGACCTCCAGTGGAGGGTGGTACATGGGGCGATAGCCACAAACAGATACAGAGCACACCTTGATCCGGAGCAGGGGGAAGAGTGTGGGTTTTGTTCTGAGACTGAAACAGTTTTTCATTTATTTGTCCAGTGTCCTCGGCTGGTGGCTCTGTTTGAGCTTTTAAAATCTTGGTTTCAGGCTCTCGGGGAACAGTTTTCTTTTCCTTTGTTTGTTTTTGGCCCGAAGTACAGCGCCAAAAAGAAAAGAGTGCACACTCTGATGAATTTTATTTCTGGTTCTGCCAAGTTAGCCATCTGGCTAACAAGGAAAAACCAGACCCTTGGAGTTGGTAGTGTGCAGCCGGTGCCGGTACTGAAGGGTTTGCTGAAGGCTCGACTGAAAATTGAATTTTTGTTTTATAAAATGACAGATGAGCTGCAGACTTTCAGTCGAACATGGGCCCTGAGGGGTGTTCTCTGTTCCATTGGAGAAAATGGAGAACTGATCATTAGTGACTGATTTTCTCTAACATGAACACCTTTTTGTGTGCTTTGTTTTGTTTTGATGGTGTGATTTAGGATTTATTTTCTTTTTGTTATTGGGCTAAGGTTACACACTGTCATGTGTTGGGTTTTCATTATTTTTTGACTGGAAAATAAAGGGTGTTTTAAAACCAAACCATCTCTCTTTGTCTCCTCTTGTCTCTCCTCATCTCTCTTTGTCTCCTCTTGTCTCTCCTCATCTCTCTTTGTCTCCTCTTGTCTCTCCTCATCTCTCTTTGTCTCCTCTTGTCTCTCCTCATCTCTCCTCGTCTCCTCTCGTCTCTCCTCATCTCTCTTTGTCTCCTCTTGTCTCTCCTCATCTCTCCTCGTCTCCTCTCGTCTCTCCTCATCTCTCTTTGTCTCATCTTGTCTCTCCTCATCTCTCCTCATCTTGTCTTGTCTCTCCTCATCTCCTTGTCTCCTCTCGTCTCTCCTCATCTCTCTTTGTCTCCTCTTGTCTCTCCTCATCTCTCTTTGTCTCCTCTTGTCTCTCCTCATCTCTCCTCCTCTCCTCTCGTCTCTCCTCATCTCTCTTTGTCTCCTCTCGTCTCTCCTCATCTCTCTTTGTCTCCTCTCGTCTCTCCTCATCTCTCTTTGTCTCCTCTTGTCTCTCCTCATCTCTCTTTGTCTCCTCTCGTCTCTCCTCATCTCTCTTTGTCTCCTCTTGTCTCTCCTCATCTCTCCTCGTCTCCTCTCGTCTCTCCTCATCTCTCTTTGTCTCCTCTTGTCTCTCCTCATCTCTCCTCGTCTCTTTGTCTCCTCTTGTCTCTCCTCATCTCTCCTCGTCTCCTCTCGTCTCTCCTCATCTCTCTTTGTCTCCTCTTGTCTCTCCTCATCTCTCCTCGTCTCCTCTCGTCTCTCCTCATCTCTCTTTGTCTCCTCTTGTCTCTCCTCATCTCTCTTTGTCTCCTCTTGTCTCTCCTCATCTCTCCTCGTCTCCTCTCGTCTCTCCTCATCTCTCTTTGTCTCCTCTTGTCTCTCCTCATCTCTCTTTGTCTCCTCTCGTCTCTCCTAATCTCTCTTTGTCTCCTCTTGTCTCTCCTCATCTCTCCTCGTCTCCTCTCGTCTCTCCTCATCTCTCTTTGTCTCCTCTTGTCTCTCCTCATCTCTCTTTGTCTCCTCTTGTCTCTCCTCATCTCTCTTTGTCTCGTCTTGTCTCTCCTCATCTCTCCTCGTCTTGTCTTGTCTCTCCTCATCTCCTTGTCTCCTCTCGTTTTCCTCATCTCTCTTTGTCTCCTCTTGTCTCTCCTCATCTCTCTTTGTCTCCTCTCGTCTCTCCTCATCTCTCCTCGTCTCCTCTCGTCTCTCCTCATCTCTCTTTGTCTCCTCTCGTCTCTCCTCATCTCTCTTTGTCTCCTCTCGTCTCTCCTCATCTCTCTTTGTCTCCTCTTGTCTCTCCTCATCTCTCTTTGTCTCCTCTTGTCTCTCCTCATCTCTCTTTGTCTCCTCTTGTCTCTCCTCATCTCTCTTTGTCTCCTCTTGTCTCTCCTCATCTCTCCTCATCTCCTCTCGTCTCTCCTCATCTCCTCTCGTCTCTCCTCATCTCTCTTTGTCTCCTCTTGTCTCTCCTCATCTCTCCTCGTCTCCTCTCGTCTCTCCTCATCTCTCTTTGTCTCGTCTTGTCTCTCCTCATCTCTCCTCGTCTTGTCTTGTCTCTCCTCATCTCTCTTTGTCTCCTCTTGTCTCTCCTCATCTCTCTTTGTCTCCTCTTGTCTCTCCTCATCTCTCCTCGTCTCTTTGTCTCCTCTTGTCTCTCCTCATCTCTCCTCGTCTCCTCTCGTCTCTCCTCATCTCTCTTTGTCTCCTCTTGTCTCTCCTCATCTCTCCTCGTCTTGTCTTGTCTCTCCTCATCTCCTTGTCTCCTCTCGTCTCTCCTCATCTCTCTTTGTCTCCTCTTGTCTCTCCTCATCTCTCCTCGTCTCTTTGTCTCCTCTTGTCTCTCCTCATCTCTCCTCGTCTCCTCTCGTCTCTCCTCATCTCTCTTTGTCTCCTCTTGTCTCTCCTCATCTCTCCTCGTCTCCTCTCGTCTCTCCTCATCTCTCTTTGTCTCCTCTTGTCTCTCCTCATCTCTCTTTGTCTCCTCTTGTCTCTCCTCATCTCTCCTCGTCTCCTCTCGTCTCTCCTCATCTCTCTTTGTCTCCTCTTGTCTCTCCTCATCTCTCTTTGTCTCCTCTCGTCTCTCCTCATCTCTCTTTGTCTCCTCTTGTCCTCTTGGAAATTAGAGCGTAGAAGTCTTTGGTTCTGTGTGCCTCACAGCGCCTCAGGGTCAGGCCCTCTTATCTGAGAGAGAGAGAAACAGACAGATGGAGAGAGGGAGAGAGAGAGAGAGAGAGAGAGAGAGAGAGAGAGAGGGAAGAGTAGAAGAGGAGTAAGAGGTGTGTTTAGAGAGGAGAAGGTGTAGACGTGTTGGTGAAGAAGGAGAAGAGATTTTCCAGGAGATCCTTCAGAACCAAAGGAAAGAAGGACAGAAGGAGGCAAACTGAGTCTGAAGAAACAAGGATTCTGTTCATCATAAACCAGAACAAAAACCAGCAGAAAAACCTAAAGGAAACAGAAAGAGTCCTTAAGGTGGACTGAAGAGAGGAAGTGACTGAAAGAGCGAGAGAGAGGACAGGGATGAAGGGATGAGAGAGAGAGGAAGCAGGAGCTGGAGGGAGGAATGTGAATATTTAATTCTGTTTGGTTTTCCGTTCGAGCTCTTGGCTCTTCTTCTCTCTGAGGCCACAGATCGCCGTCAGGTTCCTGATCAGGAGACGTGTGAGGATGATACACGGCGTCTGTGCTCACACAGGAAGTCAAACACTTCCTTTGACTCAGAGTTTCTCTCCATCTGTAGCTTCTGACCCGCTTTAATCTGAAGGACCCGAAACATGCAGAAAGGTTCATCCTGTGGGCGCGTGTGTGTGTGTGTGTGTGTGTGTGTGTGTGTGTGTGTGTGTGTGTGTGTGTGTGTGTGTGTGTGTGTTATGAGTTTAATTATTGACCGCATTAGGATGAACAGAAACTATTAATGCACACCTGGACCAACGTGCACCCAGTGTGTTTATCTTCTGCTGTGCCTGCAGAGACCTCTCGTCTTTGGCTGCTTTCAGGACAAACACTGACGCTCTCCTCTTCTCCATCTGTGTCACACACAGGCTGCGACTGGTCTCACCCCAAGATGACGTCGCCCAAGAACAAAGCCAAGAAGAAGCCGCCCAAAGACAGCATGACGCTGCTGCCATGCTTTTATTTTGTAGAGGTGAGTTTGTGGCTGAATCAGCTGTTTGCTGGATCCATCAGAGACCACTTCAGTCTCAGGAACCCTCCGGTTCACATTTGGAAGGTCTGACCTCTGCTGGAGCTCCAGATGATGTTTACCTCCAGGAAATACACAGCGTCATGGTTTCTCTCCTCTGTGTGTGTGTGTGTGTGTGTGATACCCATGTAGCTCCCCATCGTCCTGTCCTCCTTGGTGTCCCTCTACTTCCTGGAGCTGACGGACGTCTTGTCTCCGGCTGTGGTGGGTTTCCGCTGCCATGACCGTGACCTCTCCATGCCGTACGTGGAGACGGGCGATGAGCTCATCCCACTGCTGATGCTGCTGAGTTTGGCCTTCGCTGGTCCTGCAGCATCTGTAAGTCAATCACACACACACACACACACACACACACACACACACACACACACACACACAAACACACACATACACCCTCGCTCACTATCTTGGATAGCAGGAGACATGGATCTGCTGGAAAAGTCACATTTTTACCACAGTGAGTGAAAGTGCTCATGGGAAACAGAGTCTCTAACTCCCACTGCAACCAATAGCAAAAAGAGAGTCCCTACAGAGTCTTAAGGCCAATCCACTTCCTGTTCACAGAGCCTTTTAGCCCATCCACTTCCTGATGCTAAGTTGTTCCCTCACATGCCTAATCAGGAAACTAAATAAAGCAGATTTTCCATCCAAGCAGTAAATGAAGCTTTGAAACAAGATCAGTGGATCAGCTGATCAGCTAATCAGCTAATCAGCTAATCAGCTGATCTGTCTATCAGTGGATCTGTGGATCTGTGACCTCATCAGAGGAGTATACGCCCCTCCAGCTTGTCAAACTCAAAGCAAACCCCTCAGAAATGCAGAATCATAGAAAACATTTATGAATACACACCTGACATTACAACACACACCCTCTGACAAGCTCTAGGCCTCCAGATCAATACACACACACACACACACACACACACACACACACACACACACACACAGGCTCATCCATCAGCAGCATGGGAAGCAGCAGAGCTCTCATCTATCACACAGACTGGAAGTGATCACTGTTCAAAGCAGCTCGATTCCTTTCTCTGAGCTCAGCTCTCACTGTACCTCAGGAGTCCACCGTTAGCCCAGACTGCTTTAGTCTGATCACACACACATACACACACACACACACACACACACACACACACACACACACACACACACACACACTCCTCTCTGACTTCTCACCTCCTCTTCTCCTCACAGATCATGATGGGGGAGGGTCTCATGTACTGTATGCAGTCCAAACTGAAGTCCTGTCCCAAGTCAGAGAGCAGCATCAACGCTGGAGGCTGCAGCTTCAACTCCTTCCTACGCAGAACCGTGCGCTTTGTGGGTAGGTTCCCCCGACTCACTGAGTTCTTCACTGTTTTTACTGAGGAACGTGACCCGAGGGGGGCCAGGAGGTGTGACAGTGAGGGCCAGGAGGTGTGACAGTGAGGGCCAGGAGGTGTGACAGTGAGGGCCAGCAGGTGTGACAGTGAGGGCCAGCAGGTGTGACAGTGAGGGCCAGGAGGTTTGACAGTGAGGGCCAGGAGGTGTGACAGTGAGGGCCAGGAGGTGTGACAGTAAGGGCCAGGAGGTTTGACAGTGAGGGCCAGGAGGTGTGACAGTGAGGGCCAGGAGGTGTGACAGTGAGGGCCAGGAGGTGTGACAGTGAGGGCCAGGAGGTGTTACAGTGAGGGCCAGGAGGTGTGACAGTGAGGGCCAGAAGGTGTGACAGTGAGGGCCAGCAGGTGTGACAGTGAGGGCCAGGAGGTGTGACAGTGAGGGCCAGGAGGTGTGATAGTGAGGGCCAGCAGGTGTGACAGTGAGGGCCAGCAGGTGTGACAGTGAGGGCCAGGAGGTGTTACAGTGAGGGCCAGGAGGTGTGACAGTGAGGGCCAGGAGGTGTTACAGTGAGGGCCAGGAGGTTTGACAGTGAGGGCCAGGAGGTGTGACAGTGAGGGCCAGGAGGTGTGACAGTGAGGGCCAGGAGGTGTGACAGTGAGGGCCAGGAGGTGTGACAGTGAGGGCCAGCAGGTGTGACAGTGAGGGCCAGGAGGTGTGACAGTGAGGGCCAGGAGGTGTGACAGTGAGGGCCAGGAGGTGTGACAGTGAGGGCCAGCAGGTGTGACAGTGAGGGCCAGGAGGTGTGACAGTGAGGGCCAGGAGGTGTGACAGTGAGGGCCAGGAGGTGTTACAGTGAGGGCCAGCAGGTGTGACAGTGAGGGCCAGGAGGTGTGACAGTGAGGGCCAGGAGGTGTGACAGTGAGGGCCAGGAGGTGTGACAGTGAGGGCCAGCAGGTGTGACAGTGAGGGCCAGGAGGTGTTACAGTGAGGGCCAGCAGGTGTGACAGTGAGGGCCAGGAGGTGTGACAGTGAGGGCCAGGAGGTGTGACAGTGAGGGCCAGCAGGTGTGACAGTGAGGGCCAGCAGGTGTGACAGTGAGGGCCAGGAGGTGTTACAGTGAGGGCCAGGAGGTGTGACAGTGAGGGCCAGGAGGTGTGACAGTGAGGGCCAGGAGGTGTGACAGTGAGGGCCAGGAGGTGTGACAGTGAGGGCCAGCAGGTGTTACAGTGAGGGCCAGGAGGTGTGACAGTGAGGGCCAGGAGGTGTGACAGTGAGGGCCAGCAGGTGTGACAGTGAGGGCCAGGAGGTGTGACAGTGAGGGCCAGGAGGTGTTACAGTGAGGGCCAGCAGGTGTGACAGTGAGGGCCAGCAGGTGTTACAGTGAGGGCCAGGAGGTGTGACAGTGAGGGCCAGGAGGTGTTACAGTGAGGGCCAGCAGGTGTGACAGTGAGGGCCAGGAGGTGTGACAGTGAGGGCCAGCAGGTGTGACAGTGAGGGCCAGCAGGTGTGACAGTGAGGGCCAGGAGGTGTGACAGTGAGGGCCAGGAGGTGTGACAGTGAGGGCCAGGAGGTGTGACAGTGAGGGCCAGCAGGTGTGACAGTGAGGGCCAGGAGGTGTGACAGTGAGGGCCAGGAGGTGTGACAGTGAGGGCCAGCAGGTGTGACAGTGAGGGCCAGGAGGTGTTACAGTGAGGGCCAGGAGGTGTGACAGTGAGGGCCAGGAGGTGTGACAGTGAGGGCCAGGTAGTGTGACAGTGAGGGCCAGCAGGTGGGACAGTGAGGGCCAGGAGGTGTTACAGTGAGGGCCAGGAGGTGTGACAGTGAGGGCCAGGAGGTGTGACAGTGAGGGCCAGCAGGTGTGACAGTGAGGGCCAGGAGGTGTTACAGTGAGGGCCAGCAGGTGTGACAGTGAGGGCCAGCAGGTGTGACAGTGAGGGCCAGGAGGTGTGACAGTGAGGGCCAGGAGGTGTGACAGTGAGGGCCAGCAGGTGTTACAGTGAGGGCCAGCAGGTGTGACAGTGAGGGCCAGGAGGTGTGACAGTGAGGGCCAGAAGGTGTGACAGTGAGGGCCAGCAGGTGTGACAGTGAGGGCCAGGAGGTGTGACAGTGAGGGCCAGGAGGTGTGACAGTGAGGGCCAGCAGGTGTGACAGTGAGGGCCAGGAGGTGTTACAGTGAGGGCCAGGAGGTGTGACAGTGAGGGCCAGGAGGTGTGACAGTGAGGGCCAGGAGGTGTGACAGTGAGGGCCAGGAGGTGTGACAGTGAGGGCCAGGAGGTGTGACAGTGAGGGCCAGGAGGTGTTTCAGTGAGGGCCAGGAGGTGTGACAGTGAGGGCCAGGAGGTGTTACAGTGAGGGCCAGGAGGTGTGACAGTGAGGGCCAGGAGGTGTGACAGTGAGGGCCAGGAGGTGTGACAGTGAGGGCCAGGTGAGGCTCAATAAGGAGCCTGCTCTCAGTCCTGACTGTGAGAAAAGCAGGACATTATTGTGAACATCCCAACCAGCACCCAAACAAACACCTCGCCCTCAGCTGGACCTCCACCAGCGTCTGTATGACCACAGAGCTGGTCAAACGTTTGGTTGCATGTTGAATATGTACAGTCTGCTGGGAGCTGACGTGTTTCTCAGAGCTGTTAACTTTCAGAGATCAAAACAACAGCTCACCTCTGCATGAGCTGGAAGAACACGTCTGTTCACATGAGGCTGGTTCCAAACATGGAGAGATGTGGTCCAGCAGCTGTGAACCAGTCTGTGTTTGTTAAAGATTTAGGGTTAGGGTTAGGGTTAGGGTTAATCCCTCTCACAGCTGAGCCCCAAACATGATCCTGTTTCAGAGAGGAAAACAGGAAACAACAGGCTTTAAATGAAACAGGCGGGAAGGAGAGCTTCAGCTGGATTCATCCAGAGCAGCTTCCTCCTCAGCAGGTGATCACAGACAGACACCGACAGACAGACACCCAGAGACACCGACAGACAGACACCCAGAGACACCGACAGACAGACACCCAGAGACACCGACAGACAGACACCCAGAGACAACGAGAGACAACGAGAGACACCCAGAGACACTGACAGACAGACACCCAGAGACACCGACAGACAGACACCCAGAGACACCGACAGACAGACACCCAGAGACAACGAGAGACACCCTGTGACAACCCCTCCTGCTCCTCCTCCCCTTCCTCCCTTTCCATGTGTCTCACTCTGCTCTTTGTTGCAGCCTCTGGGAGAAGGTGGAAGGTGGAGTGTGGAGCTGGGAGGGGCTGAGTTACCTTGCCAATAGGGCGGGGTCTCATGAAGGCATAAAAGGCCTGCCTGCAGAGTTTCTCATTCTCTCTCAGCAGGGCCTGCACCTGCCATCCAGCCATCGCATTTTTGGGTTTGCTTATCCACCAACATCCACCACACACATGCTCACGCATCCACACTTGCTGACAATACTGATTCTAACACATACATACATATATTTGATTATTTTGGGTTTACTTCAGTTAAATAAAATATTTGTTAAAAGGTTAATTCTGTGTGTTGCCTCCCTTCTTGTTGTCTGCCTTGAGCCAGGCAGTAACAAATGGGGGCTCGTCCGGGATAAATATTCCTTTGTTCCTGTGAAGAGTTAGGGCTGTGTAACCATTTTTGTTAGGTGTGAAAGGGAGGTGGTTCACAGAGTTAGAGTTTAATTACCTGATGTTGTAGGTGGAAGGCCTGTTGAGTTTGCTTTCTGATCTGCTGGTTGGTGAGGGGCTGTGTGGTCATTTGGGAACCCATATTCCTGCCAGGCACAAGCAATGTGGGGCACTAGATGTCCCCATTGACCCTTTTTTTGTTTTAGTTTGTTATTTTTGTGCAGTAAGCGGTTAGAGCTGATGCTCGGGTGCACTCCATGACTGTCTAGGTGGCTGTTAGCTTGCTAGGAGTCAACCGGGTTACTGGGCTGTGTGCTTAATTTATCCCGCCGCTAGCCTGCATGAAGACTAGGGTTGAGTGAGTCAGTTAGCATTGGTTAGGCAGTTAGCTAGAGGAATATGGTCCCATATTAAAGCAGCCTTTCATCTCGTTAGCAGTGAAGAAATTTGTTTTGTGCTTTGTCCTCTCTGGTGTGCTAATTTATGTAAAGTGTCCAGGTAGTGTTTCTAAGTAACTACTGTAATGGCTTCAATTGAGGATTTTGTTCATTCTCCTAGTGAGGGGTTACTTAACACTTATAAAAAGGAGCAGCTTTTGCAGGTGGCTGATCATTTTGGTATTGATGTTTCCAGAAGGTTAAGTAAGGAAGATTTTCTAGTCACTTTAAAGGCCCACTTGGTGGGAAAAAAAATACTGGCTGCCCAGGTAGAGAGTGAAAAGGTCCCTGTTGAAGTGGCCATTGGTCCTGGTGCAGTTTTCCCTGGTTCAGGTAAAGTGCCTAGTGTAGCACCTGTTTTGACTGGGTTTGGGGCTGGATTGTCTTTTGAGCAGCAAAAAGAGCTCCTACTGCTTCAGCTGCAGCATGAACAGCAGCATGTTTTGGAGTTAGAAAAGTTAAAAAGCGATGCCCGACTCAGAGAAGCTGAAATGGCCCATGCTCAGGCCAGACAGCAGTTTGAGTTGGAGCGTTACAAGCTGGAGCTTATGAGTCAAGGTAAGTTTCAGACTCCTGAGGCTCAAAAATCAGCTATGCTTGTTCCTTCTGCTCCTTCATTTGATGTTGCTGTAAATTTGAAGTTGGTTCCAAAATTTAACGAAAAAGACCCTGATATCTTCTTTGTATTGTTTGAGCGTTTGGCAGAGGCTCGAAATTGGTCTGACACTGAACGGACATTGCTGCTTCAGTGTATTCTTACTGGCAAGGCCCAGGAGGTTTTTTCAGCCTTGAGTGTTGCTGATAGTGACGACTACCAGTTAGTGAAAGCAGCTGTGCTTAAAGCTTATGAACTGGTACCAGAAGCCTATCGTCAGCGTTTTAGGACGGCAAGAAAAGAGAAGCAGACGCACACTGAGTTTGCTCGTGACTTAACAGTTCATTTTCAGCGTTGGTGTACTTCATCTCAGGTTGAAACCTTGGAGGATCTTCAGGAGTTAATCCTCCTGGAACAGTTTAAAAACACTCTGCCTGATCGTGTTGTGACTTATTTAAATGAACAAAAAGTTACCAAAGTGTCAGAGGCTGCCCAGTTAGCAGATGAGTTTGTTTTGACACATAAAGGTTTCTTTGAACGTGGACGGGTTGATGCTGTTTGTAGAGAGAGCAGTGGGGGTGCTTACTCCAGCAGTAAGGGTCAGTCCGAAGGAACAACAAAATTCCCAGTTAAAGGTGACCGTGGGGTGCCCGGTAAGTTGGACTCCAGTCGGATTTGTAATTACTGTTTTGGTAAGGGTCACTGGAAAAATGAGTGTCCTGTGTTGAGAAAGAAAGTTAAAACAGGTTATTTACCAACCAAACCAGCTGGGGCTGCTATGACTGTGGGAGTAGAGGAGCGGGCCAGGGTTATAGCTGCAGTGCAGGCACACACTAAACCCTCTTCCTCAGAGGCGAAGGGTGTGGATCCTGTTGTGGATCTGACAGGTTTTTCTACGGATGAAATCGACCCTGGTTATCTTCCCTTTGTTTCTGATGGTTTTGTGTCACTGGTTGGGGGTAAGGACAGAGTTCCTGTGAAAATCTTGAGAGATCCAGGAGCATTAGATTCATTTATTTTGGACTCTGTGTTACCTTTCTCTACTGAAACTCACAGTGGTACGAGTGTAGGGGTACGGGGTATGGGTTTGACTGTTTTTTCTGCTCCACAGCATAAGATAACATTATTCTCAGACCTGGTGCAAGGTGAGGTAGTAATGGCAGTGCGCCCTGCTTTGCCCATGGGGGGAATACATGTCATTCTTGGAAATGATCTGGCTGGTGCTCGTGTGTGGCCTGATTCTCCTGCTCAGGTGATCCCTGTCAGTTCTCAGGTTGAGGTTTCTGAGTCTCCCATCTCTTCTCCAGTGGCACTCCCTACTTGTGTAGTAACACGTGCTATGTGCCGTGCAGATGGTTCTGGTCTTGACAACCAAGATCAGAAAACTGTGTCTGTGCCCGTTCCCACTTGGCCTATGTCTTCCAGTGATTTAGTGAATGAGCAAAGGAAAGATTCCTCGCTTCAAGATCTTTATAGTCAGGTTCTTCCAGAAAATGAGAAGGAGAGTGCAGCCCATGGTTATTTTCTCCAGGATGGGTTGTTAATGAGAAAGTGGGTTCCTCAGGGTGACTGTTTTGTGGGTGATGAAGTTATACAACTTGTTGTGCCTTCCTCAGTGCGTCAGACTGTGCTTCAGGCTGCTCACGATGGAGTAGCGGGTCATTTAGGGATAAGGAAGACGTATGATAAAATTTTGAGGCATTTCTACTGGCCTAAGTTGAAGAAGGATGTGTCTGCTTTTGTTAAGACTTGTCACACATGTCAGCTGACAGGGAAACCCAACCAATCCATAAAGCCTGCTCCTTTGTACCCAATTCCTGTTGCTCATCAGCCTTTTGAGCATCTTCTTATTGATTGTGTTGGACCCTTGCCACGTTCAAAAGCTGGTAGCAATTTTTTGCTTACAGTGATGTGTCAGGCTACCCGCTATCCAGCAGCCTACCCCCTCAAAAATATTACCACCAAGTCAGTAGTCAGAGCTTTGACTCAGTTCATTTCCATTTTTGGTGTTCCAAAGGTGATACAGTCAGATCAAGGTTCTAACTTCTGCTCCAAAATGTTTACAGAGGTGCTCAAGCAGTTGAATATCAAACATTCCCAGTCGACTGCTTACCATCCCCAGAGCCAAGGAGCTCTGGAGAGATTCCATCAAACCCTCAAGTCTCTTCTCCGTGCCTTTTGCACAGAGTTGGATCGTGACTGGGAGGAAGGGTTACCCTGGTTGTTGTTAGCTGCTAGGGAGGTATCCCAGGAGAGTTTAGGTTTTAGCCCTAATGACCTGGTTTTTGGTCACACAGTTCGTGGTGCATTAGCTTCCTTACAAAATGAGTGGAAGATTGAAGAGGCCCCAAAAAATTTGATAGACTATGTGAATGGTTTCAGACAACGGCTGTATCAGGCAAATAAATTGGCAAGGAAAAAGTTGCATGCGGCTCAGACCAAGATGAAGAGTCTTTACGATCGCCGTGGTGAGCGTAGAGAGTTTTGCCCTGGGGATCAAGTTCTTGCCCTTTTGCCTTTAGCTTCTTCTCCTTTTCAGGCTAAGTTCTCTGGCCCATATACAGTGGACAGTAAGGTGTCAGAGTTGAACTATTTGATCTCAACTCCTGACCGGAAGAAGTCTAAACAGCTGTGTCACATTAATCTGTTGAAGCCCTATTTTGTTCGTCCTTCTGTTTCTGAACAGTCACCTTCTTCTGTGGCTGCAGTGGCTGCAGTAGAGGGTTCTCCTCTTTCTCTTCTGGGCCCGGTGGGTGAAAGTGAGGAGGGATTGGAAGCTCCCGATGACGGTATTTTGAGAGGTCGTCTTAAAAATTCAGAGTCACTTGCTAACCTTGAAGAGGTGTTGAAGCATTTATCACTGACAGAGCAAAAAGACCTGTTGGACTTGATTAAAAGCTATTCCTGTTTGTTTGGAGATACTCCATCTCGTACTCATCTGATTGAGCACGACATTGATGTAGGTGACTCTCAGCCCATCAGACAGCGCTTTTATCGCATGTCTCCTGACAAGCGTGAATACCTAGAGGCAGAGGTTAGGTACATGTTGGAAAATGGTATCGCAGAGCCTTGTGCTTCTAGTTGGTCCTCCCCATGCATTCTTGTCAATAAACCTGATGGTACTTTTAGACCCTGTACTGATCTGCGTAAGGTGAATAAAGTAACCAAACCAGATTCTTTCCCACTTCCCCGTATGGAAGATTGTGTGGATCAGGTTGGGTCTGCCAAATTCGTCAGTAAGTTTGACCTATTAAAAGGTTACTGGCAGGTCCCGTTAACCCCTAGAGCTAGGGAAATTGCGGCATTCATAACTCCAAATGGTTTGTATTCATACACTGTGATGCCTTTTGGTCTGCGTAATGCTCCAGCCACCTTCCAGCGCCTAATGAACAAGGTGGTTTCTGGCCTGGAAGGATGTTCTGTGTATTTGGATGACGTTGTTATTTACAGTGACACGTGGCAGGATCACTTGAAGCGCATCAGGGCACTGTTCGACCGTCTGGCTTGGGCATCTTTGACTGTTAACCTCGCAAAATGTGAGTTTGCCAAGGCAACAGTCACATACCTGGGTAAAGTAGTTGGCCAGGGACTGGTACGTCCCGTGAGAGCTAAGGTGCTGGCTGTTGATCAGTTTCCTGTTCCAACGACCAAGAAGGAGCTCTCTCGCTTCCTTGGTATGGTGGGTTACTACCGTGGGTTTTGTAAGGGTTTCTCCACAGTAGTTGCTCCACTTACATCTCTTCTTAGCTCAAAAGTGAAGTTTGAATGGTCTCCTGTTTGTCAAGATGCTTTTGAAACTGTCAAGTCCTTGTTGTGTTCTGCCCCTGTCTTAGCTGCTCCACAGATGGACCGGCCATTTACACTATATGTGGATGCGAGCAAGGTTGGAGCTGGTGCTGTTCTTATGCAAGTAAATGACAAGGGGTTGGACTGTCCAGTAAGTTACTTTTCTAAAAAGTTCAACTCTCATCAGCTGAATTATTCTATCATTGAAAAGGAGGCACTGGCTCTCATTTGGGCACTGAAGCATTTTGAGGTTTATGTGGGTGGAGGTGTTACACCGTTAGTGGTGTACACTGATCACAATCCCCTTACCTTTCTCCACTCACTTCAAAATCCAAATCAGCGGCTTATGCGCTGGTGTCTTTTCCTCCAGCCATTTCATCTAGATATCAGACATGTAAAGGGGGTTGAAAACACAGTGGCTGATGCCATGTCTCGTGCGATGTCTGGTTAAGTGTTTTTTTCTCTCTGCAGTTTCTCTCCCTGTCCATGCTGGCTGTCCTTCTCTTAAAATGCTTCCTAGGTACCGAGGTTGCTGAGTTGGTGGTTTTGTGGTCGAGGGATGGGAACGTCTGCAGATTGTAGAAACATTCATGTTAACATTTTCTTATCAGGTTGGTCAAGCACTAGAACAGTGACGTAAATATTAATTTCTATTGTGGTTGTTTTATTTACTTATTGGTTGTGGTGTTTTGGGGTTACTAGTGTGAACCCCACTTTTAAGGGTGGGAGTGTGACAACCCCTCCTGCTCCTCCTCCCCTTCCTCCCTTTCCATGTGTCTCACTCTGCTCTTTGTTGCAGCCTCTGGGAGAAGGTGGAAGGTGGAGTGTGGAGCTGGGAGGGGCTGAGTTACCTTGCCAATAGGGCGGGGTCTCATGAAGGCATAAAAGGCCTGCCTGCAGAGTTTCTCATTCTCTCTCAGCAGGGCCTGCACCTGCCATCCAGCCATCGCATTTTTGGGTTTGCTTATCCACCAACATCCACCACACACATGCTCACGCATCCACACTTGCTGACAATACTGATTCTAACACATACATACATATATTTGATTATTTTGGGTTTACTTCAGTTAAATAAAATATTTGTTAAAAGGTTAATTCTGTGTGTTGCCTCCCTTCTTGTTGTCTGCCTTGAGCCAGGCAGTAACACACCCAGATACACCAACAGACAGACACCGAGAGACACCCAGAGACGCCGACAGACGCCGACAGACACCGACAGACACCGACAGACACCGACAGACACAGAGACACAGAAACACAGAGAGGAAATCCTCCAGAGACTGTTGGTCTATTTACCAGGGCTGCCTCTCTCCCTCTTTACCTCTCTCTCCCTTCTCCCCCTCTCTCTCCCTCTCTCTACCTCTCTTTAACTCTCTTTAACTCTCTCTCCCTCTCTACCTCTTTCCACCGCTCTCTCTCCCTCTCTCTGCCTCTCTCTACCTCCCTCAGGTGTTCATGTGTTCGGTCTCCTGGCAACAGCCTTGGTGACAGATGTCATCCAGTTAGCGACTGGTTACCACGCCCCTTTCTTCCTCACCGTCTGCCAGCCCAATTACACGGCGCCAGGCGTGTCATGTGACAACAACGCCTACATCACACGGGACATCTGTATGGGGAAGGATCAGTACGCTATCATGTCAGCAAGGTAGGACACACACAGGAGGAGGACAGGGGAGCTGTGTGTGAGTGTGTGTGAGTGTGTGAGGCTTCTTCTACTGCTCTCTAAGAATAAAAGACTGAGTTTCTGAGCTGAACAGATATTTGAACCCAGAGCAGCAGACTCTGAGATGGAGCGTAACCACTGGAAGAAGGGAGGCAGACTCTGAGACGGAGTGTAACAACTGGAAGAAGGGAGGCAGACTGAGACGGAGCGTAACCACTGGAAGAAGGGAGGCAGACTGAGACGGAGCATAACCACTGGAAGAAGGGAGGCAGACTGAGACGGAGCGTAACCACTGGAAGAAGGGAGGCAGACTCTGAGACGGAGCGTAACCACTGGAAGAAGGGAGGCAGACTCTGACATGGAGCGTAACCACTGGAAGAAGGGAGGCAGACTCTGAGACGGAGCGTAACCACTGGAAGAAGGGAGGCAGACTCTGAGACGGAGCGTAACCACTGGTAGAAGGGAGGCAGACTGAGACGGAGCGTAACCACTGGAAGAAGGGAGGCAGACTGAGACGGAGCGTAACCACTGGAAGAAGGGAGGCAGATTGAGACGGAGCGTAACCACTGGAAGAAGGGAGGCAGACTGAGACGGAGCGTAACCACTGGAAGAAGGGAGGCAGACTCTGAGACGGAGCGTAACCACTGGAAGAAGGGAGGCAGACTGAGACGGAGCATAACCACTGGAAGAAGGGAGGCAGACTGAGACGGAGCGTAACCACTGGAAGAAGGGAGGCAGACTCTGAGACGGAGCGTAACCACTGGAAGAAGGGAGGCAGACTGAGACGGAGCGTAACCACTGGAAGAAGGGAGGCAGACTCTGAGACGGAGAGTAACCACTGGAAGAAGGGAGGCAGACTAAGACGGAGCGTAACCACTGGAAGAAGGGAGGCAGACTCTGAGACGGAGCGTAACCACTGGAAGAAGGGAGGCAGACTGAGACGGAGCGTAACCACTGGAAGAAGGGAGGCAGACTCTGAGACGGAGCGTAACCACTGGAAGAAGGGAGGCAGACTCTGAGATGGAGCGTAACCACTGGAAGAAGGGAGGCAGACTCTGACATGGAGCGTAACCACTGGAAGAAGGGAGGCAGACTCTGAGACGGAGCGTAACCACTGGAAGAAGGGAGGCAGACTCTGAGACGGAGCGTAACCACTGGTAGAAGGGAGGCAGACTGAGACGGAGCGTAACCACTGGAAGAAGGGAGGCAGACTGAGACGGAGCGTAACCACTGGAAGAAGGGAGGCAGACTGAGACGGAGCGTAACCACTGGAAGAAGGGAGGCAGACTCTGAGACGGAGCGTAACCACTGGAAGTAGGGAGGCAGACTGAGATGGAGCGTAACCACTGGAAGAAGGGAGGCAGACTCTGAGACGGAGCGTAACCACTGGAAGAAGGGAGCCAGACTGAGACGGAGCGTAACCACTGGAAGAAGGGAGGCAGACTCTGAGACGGAGCGTAACCACTGGAAGAAGGGAGGCAGACTCTGAGACGGAGCGTAACCACTGGAAGAAGGGAGGCAGACTGAGACGGAGCGTAACCGCTGGAAGAAGGGAGGCAGACTGAGACGGAGCGTAACCGCTGGAAGAAGGGAGGCAGACTGAGACGGAGCGTAACCACTGGAAGAAGGGAGGCAGACTGAGACAGAGTGTAACCACTGGAAGAAGGGAGGCAGCAGAATAAGACAAGTGGGCTCAACAAGACGCTCTGACAGAAACACTTCAAGATGTTCAGACAGACGCCCTTCACACCACTCTTAATAAACACTCCCTCAGTGTGGTGCTCCCTCAGCGTCGCGCCTTCAGTGCTGCGCTCCTTCAGCGCGGCGCTCCCTCAGCTCGGCGCTCCCTCAGTGCGGCGCTCCCTCAGTGTGTCAGGCTTGAATCCTTACCTCAGATCAAATTTAAATTTGTCCAAGTTTACACACACACACACACACTGACCTCTGTGGAAACATTAATCTAACTCTGCCTTTCTTCTCCCCTCAGGAAAACATTTCCATCCCAGCATGCAACACTCTCTGGCTTCGCTGCCGTCTATATCTCAGTAAGCTCTCCTGTTTCAGTGTGTTTCTCCGTGTTTCAGTGTGTTTCAGTGTGTTTGTGTGTCAGTGTTTTTCAGTCTGTTTCAGTCTGTTCTGTGTTTCAGTCTGTTTCAGTCTGTTTCAGTGTGTTTCTCTGTGTTTCAGTGTGTTATTTGTGTGTTTCAGTGTGTTTCAGTGTGTTTCAGTTTATCAGTGTGTTATTTGTGTGTTTCAGTGTGTTTCAGTGTGTTTCAGTGTGTCCCATGTTTCAGTGTGTTCTGTGTTTGTGTGTTCTGTGTTTCAGTGTGTTCTGTGTTTCAGTGTGTTTCAGTGTGTTTCAGTGTGTTGCATGTTTCAGTGTGTTCTGTGTTTCAGTGTGTTTCAGTGTGTTATCAGTGTGTTTTAATGTGTTCCAGTGTGTTCTGTGTTTCAGTGTGTTTCAGTTTGTTATCAGTGTGTTTCAGTGTGTTATCAGTGTGTTTTAATGTGTTCCAGTGTGTTCTGTGTTTCAGTGTGTTTCAGTTTGTTATCAGTGTGTTTCAGTGTGTTTCAGTGTGTTCTGTGTTTCAGTTTTTTCAGTGTGTTCTGTGTTTCAGTTTGTTTTAATGTGTTTCAGTGTTATCAGTGTGTTTCGTTGTGTTTCAGTATGTTCTGTGTTTCAGTGTGTTTCAGTTTCTTCCTCTGTCCTCCTCCTGAACTCTCAGACTAGAGGTCTGTGTTGACCCCTGCAGTCGTCATGTGACCCATCCTGAGCCTGTATTTGTAGCTTTGCTGTCCCTGCTGGCTTCATGAAACTGTTTCCTGTGTTTCAGAGAAATCTGAGCTGGAATGAAACGTTGCTTTGAACTAAACTCATGACTGCGTTTCAGAGTTTACTCACTCAGAGGTTCTGGACTCAGCCTCGGGCTGATGGGGGAACAAATAAATCTCAGAACTTGGACTTTATTAGCTGTTGCAGAAGAATCTGGTGGTCTTCAGACAGAAAACCACTGACCCCCTTTAGGTCAGGTCAGTGTCAGCTGTTTGATCGATGTGAGGCGAGTCCAAGACCTGAGGCTCTGTATAAACCCGGATGCTGGTCTGTGAGTGGAGGGACTCTTTACCCTCAATCAGATAACAGAGCGTGACAGCTGATGGTGAAGTGTAGCTTAGCAGCAGGCTGCTGCACAGACACAGCCTGCGCGGCGCTCAGTGTTTCACATCCTGGAGCTCAGTGAGGAGCGTTCCTCCTCCCTGCTGTCCGGTTCTGACTGCAGCTCGCTCACCCACTCGCTCACTCTGAACCACTCAGTGAAGTAGCACTGTCACTTTTCCTCGAGGTAACAACCTCACACACACACCCTCACACACACACACACACACAAACACACACACACGCTGTCTTCCCCCAGAGGCTACAGTGAGCTGTTGGCTGCATCGCTGCTGCCTCACTGAGCGCGCTCATTAAAGCTCAGGACAGATTTCTGATGAGTGGGAAAGAAGAGAGGAGGAGGAGGAGGAGGAGAGCGTCTGCTTTGGCAGCCAGAGATGCAACAAGTTGTCTGATCTCTGTGGAGTTAGTACACACACACACACACACACATCAGAAACACTCAACCAGATCCCTTTCCTGCAGTTTGGCTCTTTAAAGATGGACTGGTTCGAATCTGAGTCCGTCCATGGGATAAATAACAGCGAAGGGTTTTACTTTTTTTTTTTTTTTAACTCTCTCTCTCTCTCTCTCTCTCTCTCTCTCGCTCTCTCCTGTCTGTCTCCCTCATTAAAAGAAAGTCAAAGACAGTCTGCGTCTCACTCCTGCAGGCAGACAAACATTTGAAATGCACTGAAAATGTATAAAGTGTCACCAGCTGACACGTCTCTGCAGCTTTAGGAGGAGTGGAGCTCTTTCATGCTCAGTCTGGATGGACGGGCTCGTTAAAATGGATATTTCTGCACAGCCTGCTGTTCTGTCGCTCAGCTGCCATACATTTCAAACATTTATACAAACCAAACATAGTGAGCATGCTGGGAATTCAGATGAGCTGTAAATATATTCAAACTGCCTTTCTGTGACCCTCTTCCTCAGTCTGCTGTCAGAGAATCTTTATTTTAATGACGAGTTAACCTCATACGCAGCCCAAAAAACAGCTCCAGCATCAGTCAGAGAGGCTTCATGTTCACAGAGCTCAGAGGGAGGAGCCAGACGCCTCAGCCATCTTTATCAAACTCTGAGCTGCAGACGGCTCCTCCAGAAAGGAGGACAACATCGACATTTAGAGATACACCACCTTCCTGTTTTCAGTAAAGGATGCAAGAATGCAGTTAGCTTAGCTTAGCATTAAGAGTGGAGTATGAGTAGAAAAATAACAAGCTACTGGTTTGATGTTCTTTATTATCCAACAAAAAGAGCTGCACAATGAACGCTAAACCAGTAGAAGCTAAACCAATTAATGCTAAACCAGTTGAAGCTAAACCAGTAGAAGCTGAACCACTGATAGGATCCAGAAAAATGGAGTCTGAGTTTTACTGGAGGTAAATATAACTAAAGAACTAAACAGCTACTGTTGAACTGTTACTCTCTGTCAGTGTTTGGTCCACAGGGTCCAGGAACTTTTAGCTCCTGTTCAAACATTCCCAGAACAAAAAGGCTTAACTAATCGATCATGGGTTGCGTTTGTCACCCGAGGCCACGGACACTTCTGTGTGAGAAATCGGGGGTGTGGCGTGATAGCGTGTGAAGCCAGTCACGTGTGTGTCTCATGGTCAATACGTGGTGTTGGCAGCAGTGTCCACCATAGCTCCCGTCAGACTCACAGCCTCTGATCTTCCTGTTTGGATAAAACTGTCCTGGTGTGTTACTTTGTTTGTTCATGACATCTCAGTTTTCTCTCGCCTTGTTTTGCCTCTCACGCTCACCTGTAGCTCCCCTCTCTCTCTCTCTCTCTATCTCTCTCTCTCTCTCTCCCTCTCTCTCTTCAGATGTATTTCAACACCAGCATCAGCAGTACCACCAAACTCTTGAAGCCGCTGCTGGTGTTTGCTTTCTGCATGGCGGCCGGCCTGGCAGGGCTGACACAGATCACTCAGCACCGCAGTCACCCCATCGACGTCTACGTGGGTTACCTGATCGGGGCGGGCATCGGGGTCTACCTGGTGAGTGAGAGACTTTAACCAGACTCCTTTCAGAAAATCATCAGGGCTCATTCTGAGCGTGTGAGGGACCCAGATCTCTGAGTGTCTCTGTGGAGACCTGAAGCTGAGTCCAGGCGTCTGTTTGCTGGAGGGAATGAAACTGTCAGTGTTCAAAGCTTCGTTTAAATCACTGTTTGGGTGGTGTGTGTGTGTGTGTGTGTGTGTGTGTGTGTGTGTGTGTGTGTGTGTGTGTGTGTGTGTGTGTGTGTGTGTGTGTGTGTGTGTGTGACTGAATGGTCTCAGTGTGTGACACAGATCCTCCTTTTTATTTCCATCACCCTCCACTGCCTGTTTCTCTGCTCAGCCCTATTTATAGACCTTTCTAGAGAGAAAGAGAGAGAGAGAGTGTGGGAGGGGATAGAGAGAGAGAGAGGGAGAGGGATAGAGAGGGGGGGGGGGGGGTAATCCAATAAGAATTCTTTGCATCACTTCATTTTAAGAAAACTTGTCATTGTGATTCTCTTCGCCTCCCCGTCCTTTGAGTCTCTCTCTAACTCGTCCCTTGTTTTTTAAGGGGGGGGGGGGCTCCTCCTGTCGTTAAAGGAGGAACAGCTGAGTGCACACTAACAGGAGGAGGAAGGAAAGACGTCTATTCATGCACTTCTTCATCAAAGACCAGAGATTAAAGCAAACCTCCTTGTCCTCTCTGTCCCCTCTCCACTCCTGTCCTTGTCTCCTCATCCCCTCTTGTCCTCCTTGTTTCCTCTGCTTGTCTCCTCTCTCCTCCTCTTTCCCCTCTCATCCCCTATCGTTTCCTCTCTCCTTCTCTCTGACCCCTCTCATCCCCTCTCGTCCCCTTTTCCTCTTCTCCTCATTCCTCTCCTTGCCTCCTCTCCTCCTGGTTTCCTCTCCTTGTGTCCTCTATGTCTCCTCTCTCAATCTCTCTGTCTCTTCTCGTCCCCTCTCGTCTCTTCTCCTTTCCTTGTCTCCTTTTGTCCTCTCTACCTCTTGTCCCCTCTCCTCTCCTCTCCTCTCCTCTCCTCTCCTCTCCTCTCCTTCTCGTTACCTCATCTTGTCTCCTCTCTGTCTCCTCTCTCCTTTTCTCTGCCCCCTCTCATCCCCTCTCCTCTCCTCTCCCCCTCATTTCCTCTCCTTGTCTCCTCATCCCCTCTTGTCCTCTCTTGTCTCCTCTGTCCTCTGTCAGGCTGTGTTTGCTGTGGGGAGCTTTAAATCGTCTGAGGAGGACGCTCCCTCGTTGCACAGACTGACGGCAGCGCATCAGAAGGACAGCCTGAGGGTGCTGAGTCAGCGGGGCCATGACTCGCTCTACAGAAAGACGCCGCGGGTTTCAGAGAGCAGGGAGGAGCTGGGGGCGGGGCTTGGCTCTGGCGCTCGCAGTAAGGTGAGGCGAGAGAAGGCGTCCCTGGCCTCCCTCAAACGTGCGAGCGCTGACGTGGAGCTCCTCGCCACCCGTGGTCCCATGGGGAAGGAGACGATGGTGACCTTCAGCAACACTTTACCCAGAGTCGCAAATGGGAACAGCCCCATCTCACCCTCAGATGAGCCGGCCACCACACAGCGTCACATGACCTTCCACGTGCCCTTTGACCCCCAGAGGTCCCGGCAGCTGGTGTCAGAGTGGAAGCAGCGTTCGCTGGAGCTCCGCAGTCAGAGCTCCCGAGAGGAAGAGGACGGAGAGGGGGATGGGGGAGGGGCAGAAGGAGGAGAGCAGGAGACGCCCTCCTCTCTCTATCCCACGGTGCAGGCCAACAAGGGCATCGCAACACCAACCGCTGCTAGGATGGTGGTCGCACCACCGCTCGTTCACATCCCAGAGGAGGCCACACGGCCGCCGCCTGTTTCCCCGAAGAGCGCCAAGACACGTGCCAAGTGGCTGTCCCTCACGGAGGAAGGACGGGTGAAGGAGCCCGGACAAGGACCCATCGCCGTGTCGACCCCCAGAGTCCCAAACACGCAGCCTGGCCAGCAGAGGGTCACTCAGGTAAGCAGGAAGTACCAAAATAAAAGTCCCTTAAAGCTCAGACCTGAGTGAAAGGTTAACCTCCCCTTTCTCCTCTCCTCCAGGTGATCGCCATGTCCAAGCAGCAGGGGGCCCTCGCTCCGTCCACCAAGACCTCAGAAGGCGGCTCCTCCTCCGGAGGCGGGTCTAACTGCTCCGAGTCTCCCTACTACAGGATCCCATCAGACCGGGACAGCTGCACCGGGAGCAACCCGGGGAGCATCGCCGGCAGCGGGAGCATCGTCACCATCGACGCTCACGCCCCTCACCACCCTGTGGTGCGCGTGTCGGCCAGCAACGGCAAGCCATGGGAGTGGAGGAACACCATCAGTGGAAACATGATGAGTGCCGACACGGCGGGGGAGAAGCAGCGAGCGGCGTTGCAGCGCCAGGAGAACACGAGTCACTACCGAGACTACAGGACGCTGCCCGTCAAATCAGAGTCCATCAGCTCCCCCTCCCCCAGCAATGAGGGAGGATCAGAGCCGCCTCCCCCACCTCTGCCTCCCTCCTCCTCCCCTCTGCCACTCCATCCTCACCTGTCATCCTCACCCCTACCTCCACCTCCCCCACACTCCTCTTCCCCCCCCCTTCCTCCTCCTCCTCACCCCACTCCGATGCCTCCTCCTCTTCCTCACCCCTCCTCCTCTCAAATGCCTCCCCCTCCTCACCCCTCCTCCTCTCAAATGCCTCCCCCTCCTCACCCCTCCTCCTCTCACTTGCCTCCCCCTCCTCACCCCTCCTCCTCTCAAATGCCTCCCCCTCCTCACCCCTCCTCCTCTCAAATGCCTCCCCCTCCTCACCCCTCCTCCTCTCACTTGCCTCCCCCTCCTCACCCCTCCTCCTCTCACATGCCTCCCCCTCCTCATCCTTCCTCTTCCTCTCACATGCCTCCCCCTTCTCACTTGACTTCCCAGATGTCCCCTCCACCCCTCCCACCTCCTCACCCATCTTCCTCCCTTCAAATGCATCACCCATCTCACCCCTCCTCCTCCCAGATGCCTCCCCCTCCTCTCCTACAGCCTTCCTCTTCCCCTTTACCTCCTCCCCCTCACCCCTCGTCCTCCATGCAGCTTCCTCCTCACCCGTCCTGCTCCCCCATGCCCCCCCCTCCTCCGCACCCTGACCTCCTGATGGACACCCATAGCCAGGCGCTGTCCCGCTCCTCCACGCTGCCTCGCCGGCCCTCCGTCTCCGCCCGCAGCCACGCCGAGCAGGAGCACTACTACAAGGCGCTGCAGAACGAACGGATGTTATAGTGATGGGGGAGGCCAGGGGAGGATGGGGGAGGACATGAAGTCAAATGTGATTGTTCTTCAGGAGATGTTACTGGGAGAGGAGGTGACTGGAGGAGGTCTGAGCAGCTGAACGGAGAGATAAGACAAAAAAAGGTTTAAAGGCTGAACAAAGAACAGCCAGAGGAGAGGAGAGGAGAGGAGAGGAGAGGATGGGAGAAGAGAGGAGAGGAGAGGAGAGGAGAGGATGGGAGAGGAGAGGAGAGGAGAGGAGAGGAGAGGAGAGGAGAGGAGAGGAGAGGAGAGGAGAGGAGAGGAGAGAGGACAGGAGAGGAGAGTAGAGCAGGGGAGGAGAGGAAAGGAAGGGAGAGGAAAGGAGAGGAGAGGAGAGCAGGGGGGAAAGGAGAGGAAAGGAAGGGAGAGGAAAGGAGGGGAGAGGAGAGGAGAGGAGGCCGCAGAGCTGGAGGACCATCAGGAAGTCTGAAGGCTCACACACACACTTCCCACAGCTCCTCAGCGCCGTCTCCATAGAGCTTCAGAGAGCTTCATAAAGTGTGTGAAGGAGCAGGGAGGGTTGTGTGAGGTGACCCTGTGCAGACGTCAGTGGATGGATCTCTGCCGTGGGCATGAGCGGTGGTGGAAAGGAGGGATGCTTATGGGACCTCACAGCAGCACGAGCGGGGCGTCTGGTTTGTCTCCACTGTGAGGAAAACCTTCAGAGCCTGAAGAAACTCTGATGAGCTCTGAGGAACGCTGATGAGCTCTGAGGAACTCTGAGGAACTCTGATGAGCTCTGAGGAACTTTGATGAGCTCTGACGAACTCTGAGGAACTCTGATGAGCTCTGAGGAACTCTGAGGAACTCTGACGAGCTCTGAGGAACTCTGATGAGCTCTGAGGAACTCTGAGGAACTCTGACGAGCTCTGAGGAACTCTGATGAGCTCTGAGGAACTCTGAGGAACTCTGATGAGCTCTGAGGAACTCTGATGAGCTCTGACAAACTCTGAGGAACTCTGACGAGCTCTGAGGAACTCTGAAGAGTGCTGTGTTAATTTCTCTAAGCTGTGAAAACAGAACCTGAACATGAAAGAGACACTGAGCAGACCGTTTGTGTTTAAACCTGTTCAAGACTGGTTCCACCTTCTAATCCTGCAGACTCCATTATCATCATCATCATCATCATCATCATCATCTCCCTCTCTCTCTCTCTCTCTCTCTCTCTCTCTCTCTCTCTCTCTCTCTCTCTCGCTCTCTCTCTCTCTCTCTCCCTCTCTCTCTCTCTCTCTCTCTAAAAACAGTCAGGCTGTTTTTATTTGAGCGAGCTTCATCAGAAG
>CM061156.1:362352-432352 GCA_030710495.1 Labroides dimidiatus
GAAACTGGAAGTTGGATGTTGGAAGCTGCAAGTTTGATGTTGGAAGCTGGATGTTGGATGTTGGAAGCTGGAAGTTGGATGTTGGAAGGTGGAAGCTAGATGTTGCAAGTAGGAAGCTGAAGGATCGATGTTGGATGTTGGAAGTCAGGTGTTGGATGTAGGATGTTGAAGCTCGATGTTGAAAGCTGGAAGTTGGATGTTGCAAGTATGAAGCTGAAGGTTGGATGTTGGAAGTTGGATGTTGCAAATAGGAAGCTGGATGTTGGATGTTTGAAGCTTGATGTTGGAAGCTGGGTCTTGGATGTTGGATGTTGGAAACTGGAAGTTGGATGTTGGAAGTTAGGTGTTGGATGTTGGTTGTAGGATGTTGAAGCTGGATCTTGGAAGCTGGAAGTTGGGTGTTGCAAGTATGAAGCTGAAGGTTGGATGTTGGATGTTGGAATTTGGATGTTGGAAGCTGGAAGTTAGATGTTGAAGCTGGATGTTGGAAGGTGGAAGCAAGATGTTGCGAGGAGGAAGCTGGATGTTGGATGTTTGAAGTTGGATGTTGGAAGCTGGGTCTTGGATGTTGGATGTTGGAAGTTGGATGTTGGATGTTTGAAGTTGGATGTTGGATGTTGGAAGCTGGGTGTTGGATGTTACATTTTGGAAGCTGGATGTTGGAAGTTGGATGTTGAAGCTGGATGTTAGAAGGTGGAAGCTGGATGTTGCAAGTAGGAAGCTGAAAGTTGGATGTTGGATGTTGGAAGCTTGAAGTTGGATGTTGGTTGTTGGATGTTGTTTACAGCATAGGATGTAAAGTTTTAACCTGTTGTTTTCTTTCTTTATTACTTATTGTATGTTTGCTTGATGTTCATCTGTTGACTTCAGTGTCTCTTTGTTTTTTGTGGTTGTTCATATAAAGTTTTTGCTTTATCACCTGGATCCAGGTCATTCCTCATAAATCTGATACCTGTCTGTAGGTTCACTGAGTTTGAGGCTGGATCTGTTAACTGCTCATGTTAGACATCAACCCTGAGATTAACACCAGAACTATCTCTGTCACATGGACCATTAGCTCCAGAGCCTTATCCTGGTTTACTGTCATTCCAGTGGCTGTTTGCTTATTTCTAAATTATAACATGAACACAACAACAAGCTTCTCGGCTTATTTGCTCCCCTCTGTCTGCAGATTAAAACACGAGTTAGTTTAAAGAAGTGCACTGATGATGGACCTGAGAGTGATAAACTTCATCCTGATTCAGGTTTCATTTCTTTCCAAACATTAATGTAACATGAAGCTCTACATGCTAACCTGCTGGAGGCCGATGAGGATCATGAATATTCAGTCTCATTCAGCTTTGAAGACCCTGAAAGACCTCCCTGTTAATCTAGAACATCCACACCCCAGTCAGTCATTGTAGTGGACGGACAAGCAGACCCACATTTCCATCCCTGGAGCTGCTGGATGTTAGCATAGCTGTGAAATCATGAAATCATCTACGTCTAGCAGATTAAACACAGAGCTGAAACTGTGAAAAAGACTGCTGCTAAAAATTCCTCAAAACTGTTTTTTTTCATGGAGGTCGGCTTTCATGTGACAGCTCAAAGATTCAGGCTCCAGAGCAGGATCCCCTCCTCCACCATCACCACCACCCAGACCCGCTCCCTGCTTCCTGATTATACCTGATGTGTGTGCTCAGCTGTCTCCTCCCGCTCTCCTCCTGCTCTCCTCCTGCTATCCTCCTTCTCTCCTCCTCCTCTCTTCCTGCTCTCCTCCTGCTCTCCTCCACCTCTCCTCCTCCTCTCCTCCTCCTCTCTTCCTGCTATCCTCCTTCTCTCCTCCTCCTCTCCTCCTGCTCTCCTCCTGCTATCCTCCTGCTCTCCTCCTTCTCTCCTCCTGCTCTTCTCCACCTCTCCTCCGGCTGTCCTCCTGTTCTCCTCCACCTCTCCTTTTCCTCTCCTCCTGCTATCCTCTTCCTCTCCTCCTCCACTCCTCCTACTTTCCTCCTCCTCTCCTCCTGCCTCTCCTCCCTCCATCCTCTGCCTCTCCTCCTCCACTCCTCCTGGTCTCCTCCTTCCATCCTCCTCCTCCTCCTCTCCTCCTAAACGCCTGTCTGCTCTCCTCCTGTTCTCCCCCTGCGTCCCCCTTCCTCCCCCTCTCTGTGCCCCGTGCTGTTTGTCTGTTGTTAAATCAGAGTGACGTGTTAGAGCGAGGCCGGCCGATGTGGTCGTAGCCTTACATGCATGAGTAAGACATCACAGAACGCGGCTCGATTCCCCTAGAGCCTGCTGCAGTGTAGTGACACACTGACACAGTTATCAGAGCAGGATAATTGGGTCTAGGTCAATGTGTGTGTGTGTGTGTGTGTGTGTGTGTGTGTGTGTGTGTGTGTGTGTGTGTGTGTGTGTGTGTGTGTGTGTTGGTATATGTCTTTATATGTGTGAAACCCTTTCATGTGTTTGTCTGTCGTCATAGAGACGTTTAATGTCTCTGTCTGTTCTCATGGACTGCTTTTTAAACCTCCTGGATTAAAAAGTAAGTAACAGACATGTAACAGACCTGTGAAAGATATGTAACAGACATGTTAAAGACATGTGATAGACCTGTCACAAATTTAACTAAAATGTTATAGACATGTTTCAAACATGTTATGGAGCTGTTACAGACATGTAATAGACATGTTTCAGTTTTGTAACAGACATGTTACAGACCTGTTACAGACCTGTGACAGATATGTTACAGACCTGTTACAGACATGTGATAGACCTGTTACAGACCTGTTACAGACATGTAACAGACATGTAACAGACATGTAACAGACCTGTTACAGACCTGTTATAGACATGTAACAGACCTGTTACAGACCTGTTACAGACATGTAACAGACATGTTACAGACCCGTTACAGACCTGTTACAGACCTGTTACAGACATGTTACAGACCCGTTACAGATGGGGGAAGAGGACAGTATTGATGAGTACCCTGTGAGGTATCTTTCAGTAAATCACCCCTCCTGTGCTTCGAGCTTTTGTCACTCAGTGAGACCTGTTTGTGGTTTCAGTTTGATTCCACAGCAGCAGTTTTACTGGCTGATTGCTCTCAGTGTCCCAACGGTGAGATGCTGTCCTCTTCTTCCCTGATGCTTTTTTCTTTTCTCTCATCCTCATCATCCATTCATCTCTGGACGGGGACATAAGCTAAAGTTCAGACCCCCACGTTGAGTTCTGGTGTGACATCCATCAGGGACTTCTGCAAAGAGAGAGCTTCAGAGTCCATAAACAGGAGAGTGCCGGCTGCTTCAGCTGAAGCAGCTTCCCCTGACTCTGGAATTAAACTGATCACACTGACCGTACAGTGGGAGCTCCATCTGTGCAGATGTTATTCTGCTTCTACAGCGGGCTGGAGGTAAACAGGACGCAGCGTGTTCTCACTGCTTCTGTTGTGATCTGATGGAACATAGGGAGTTACTAGAAAACTTAATGAAGTCCACACAGATTTACTTTTTCACAGGAGATGTTAAGAGAATTCAAGATCTTTAACCTGCTAAACTCAATGTAGGAAAGAAGTATTAAAGGGACTGAAGACACGCTTTCATTCAGGTACTTTTGATTTAAGGTCCATGAAAACACAGAGGTTAGGATCTCTGATCAGGAGGATTTTAGTGAGATGGATGAAAAGGTGAGTGTGTGCAGAAACTCCTACTGTCTCCTTCTCACTGCTCTCCAGTTAAACCCGAGGAGTCTGAAAACATCCTCCATCTCACATTAATCAGAGCCAGTTACAAAAAAAGGACTCTGATTAAATGGAACCTCAGTGAAGAACATTCTGCGATTGTCAGAATTTGGAATTGACCTGAATCCTGACCACAGTCCCATACTGATCCTGCTCTATCAGGTGACACAGCTGTAAACTCAGATATATACATCCATCCAGCCTGTACATGTCCCTGTGTTTACCAAACAGCTTCTCCAAATTAGAGATGTCTCTCCTGCTGGAGGGAAACCGTCAGATGTGTCATGGTTTCTATGGAAGCTGCTGGCAGAAGATCATGCTCTCTCATAGCCATCTGACCCACTTTCCTTCCTCACAGCAGCACAAGGAAGATGTTTACCAAGAGGATATTATTCTGAAATTGACCCAAAACAGACATTTAGCCAATCTGCATCACTGCAAAATGTATCACTGCATCACTGCACCAAATAACACTGCACCATGCATCACTGCACCATGTATCACTGCATCAAATAACACTGCACCATGCATCACTGCATCACTGCACCATGCATCACTGCTCCATGTATTAAAGCATGACTGCACCATGTATCACTGCATCAAATAACACTGCACCATGCATCACTGCATCACTGCACCATGCATCACTGCTCCATGTATTAAAGCATGACTGCACCATGTATCACTGCACCAAATAACACTGCACCATGCATCACTGCACCATGTATCACTGCATCACTGCACCATGTATCACTGCATCAAATAACACTGCACCATGCATCACTGAACCATGTATCACTGCAGCATGCATCACTGCAGCATGCATCACTGCACCATGCATCACTGCTCCATGCATCACTGCTCCATGTATCACTGCATCACTGCACCAAATAACACTGCACCATGTATCACTGCACCTTGCATCACTGCACCATGTATCACTGAACCATGCATCACTGCACCTTGTATCACTGCATCACTGCACCATGCATCACTGCACCATGCATCACTGAACCATGCATCACTGCACCTTGTATCACTGCATCACTGCACCATGCATCACTGCACCATGCATCACTGAACCATGCATCACTGCACCTTGTATCACAGCTTGACTGCACCAAAAAGCACTGCACCATGCATTACTGCACTTCTAATGCTGCACACTGCTTCACTACACCAATGAACAATACATCGCCGCACACCAAAATCAGAGTTACCTTAATAAATCTGCACAGAAACACACACACACACACACACACACACACACACACACACACACACACACACACAATGTCCCCTCACTGTCTCCTCACTCTGTGCTTTTACTGTCTCCTCACTCTGTCTCCTCACTCTGTCCCCTCACTGTCTCCTCTCTGTGTCTCCTTACTCTGTCCCCTCACTGTGTCCCCTCACTGTGTCCCCTCACTGTGTCCCCTCACTGTGTCCCCTCACTGTGTCCCCTCACTGTGTCCCCTCACTGTGTCTCCTCACTGTGTCCCCTCACTGTGTCCCCTCACTCTGTCCCCTCACTGTGTCTCCTCACTCTGTTTCTCTGTCTCTTTTGACTGATGACCTGGATGGTCTTCACAGCTCACTGAGGTAAAAGTGTGGAAACAGGATCTTGGTTTGTGTTTCTGTTGGTCCACACAGAAGCTCTCTGACCCTGTTTCTGTCTCTTAATGTTTTTATACGCTTCAGAGGAAGAAAGAGGCAAGAAATGAGGACAACAAAAAGAAAGGAAGGAAGAAACCCACAGAAAGCAGGAGGACAGGGAGGAATGAGATAAGAGGAACAAAGGAAGGACAAAAGAAGGAAGAAGAGCAGGAGGAAGACAGTCTGACAGAGGAAATACAAGACGAGACAGAAGAATAACAGGATGAATAAAGGAAAATGTGAGGCCCAGGTGAAAGGTGTGGAGAGTAGGATTAAAGGAGATCAGTGGATGGAAAGAGGGTGAAGAATGAAAGAGTGAAAGGAAGAAGTGACACAAGGAAAGAAAGAGAGGGAGAGCTCAGGAAAGGAAGAAAAGGAGGATGAAATGAAGGAAAACAAAAATAAGCAGACGGGAGTCCAGACTTTGAGAGTGAGGACATGAAGTCTGTTTGCTCCAAAACACAGAGAGAGAGAGAGAGAGAGAGAGAGAGAGAGAGAGAGAGAGTAATATTTAATCATCTCTACAGTTTGATCAAAGGTTTCTTAAAGAAAGAGGTCCGTCTGTAACAGGGGCGGTTCTAGGATCAGAGGCTTAGGGGGCCAAGCATCCAGAGAGCTGACAGCCAGGTGAGAACCTTCTGCATCTAAAGGGGTTCCTTCATCAGGCAGCATTACTGGTTCCGCTCCTAAGCTGTGGAACGCATTACCCCAACATGTTAAAGAGGCCTCTTTTCTTCTTGTTTTTAAAGCGTCTTAAAATCAGGTACCAACACCGAAAACATGCTACATGAAAATCACACACATGCTACTGCATGCTACTGTCAGCACAGCACATCTGAGTCCAATTAAGTGGTTTATCTGAAGTCCCGCCTCTGATCCAGCAGGTCCCCGGTCACAGGATCAGACTGACACCTCAGCTGACCAGACAGATTCAAGAGGAGGATCAGACCTTACGGCAGCCACAGGGCTCGTCCTGTCAACAAGGCACAACGATTAAGAGATAGAGAGGGAGAGAGAGAGAGAGACAGAGAGAGAGAGAGAGAGAGAGAGAGAGAGAGAGGGAGAGAGAGAGAGAGATGTTTGCAGAATGGTTTTCAAGGATGTAGGAAACTCTTCATCCTCTCCCTAAGGCCTCCATCTGCCTCTCAGCTCCCCCTTCCTCCCTCTTATCCTTTCACTGCCCCCCCCCCCACTGTGGATTCTCACCCGCCTCTTCAAACTGCACTCACTTATTCTCATTTTGGGTAATTTCTGTCAGGGCGATGTTTATTCATGACCGAGGCTCTGAGAGAGATAAGAAGCCAAGAGCTGAGCTGGCCCTGAGGGCTGCAGGGCTCCGAGTCAGTCTGTGCACACACACACACACACACACACACACACACACACACACACACACACACACAGCAGAAAAAGCTCCAACTGCTGCATGTTTGCATACAGGATCACATGACAACACACACACACACACACACACACACACACACACACACACACACACACACACACACACACACACACGCTCGCTGCCTCCAACATGCTCAGGATTCAGTTTCCCGTCACGTACAGACTGAGATGTTCCTGTTTCTCAAGAAGCACCAGAAACACGCCTGACCCTCATCTGTCAGCCATCTTTAACGTGATGTCATGATGAGCAGCGGTCTGTGCGGGATCCTTCTCCTGAAGGTGTCTGTGTCTGATCTAGAGGCTCCGCATGTGTTCATGGGCGAGCAAAGATCTGAAGGTAAACAGCCAGAGGGAAGAAGAGACAGGATAGAGAGAGGAGAGGGAGAGAGGGGGGGCAGGAGAGGAGAGAGAGGGGAGAGAGAGAGGAGAGGAGAGAGGGGAGAGGACAGAGAGAGAGGAGAGAGGAGAGGAGAGAGAGGGGAGAGAGAGAGGAGAGGAGAGAGGGGAGAGGACAGAGAGAGAGGAGAGAGGAGAGGAGAGAGAGGAGAGAGAGAGAGAGGAAGAGAGAGAGGAGAGGAGAGAGTGAGAGGGGAGAGAGAGAGAGAGAGAGGCGAGAGAGAGGAGAGGACAGGAGAGAGAGAGGAGAGAGAGAGGAGAGGAGAGGAGAGAGGGGAGAGGAGAGAGAGAGGAGAGGACAGGAGAGAGAGGAGAGAGAGAGGAGAGAGAGAGAGAGGAGAGAGAGGAGAGGAGAGAGAGAGGAGAGGAGAGAGAGAGGAGAGAGACAGGAGAGGAGAGAGAGAGGAGAGAGAGAAGAGAGGAGAGAGAGAGGAGAGGAGAGAGGGGAGAGGACAGAGAGATAGGAGAGAGAAGAGGAGAGAGAGGAGAGAGAGAGGAAGAGAGAGAAGAGAGGAGAGAGTGAGAGGGGAGAGAGAGAGAGAGAGAGGAGAGGACAGGAGAGGAGAGGAGAGAGAGAGGAGAGGACAGGAGAGGAAAGGAGAGGAGAGAGAGAGGAGAGAACCAGATGTGAGAAGAGTCCAACATACAAGGCTTTAAATCAAACCAATGAAAAAATGGAATGAATCCATGAATCATTTAAATAAAGAAAATGAAAAAGAGTCAAAGCAAATAAAGTAAGAATATAATAAACAAATGAATTATCTTACGAATTAAAATTAAGAAAATAAAAATGTCAATTAGACGTCACACAGAAAGGCTCGTGTCCAGCCGGGGAATCGAACCAGGAACCTTCTTACTGGAAGGTTTTTCATGTGTTGTGAAAATGTATAGCTTTCATTCAAGTAGATTTCCGTTTCCTCTTTGTGACCAGAGGTTGAATATCTCGGTCCAGTCAGCCGCGCTGAACCGTCAGGACTTCCGGTCAGCCCGTCTGTGCTGATAAATCTACATGTTGGACTCTGGCGCCCCCTGCTGGAGGCTGAGCGCAGGTACAACATATTTTGCTCATTCTCAGGATGCAGATGTGAAATAATTTGGGTCAAACAACAATAGTCCGCTCCACCAAATTCTGACCCTGACCCCCCCTCCTTCCTGAACCACTCAGCTTCATTTACTCAGCGTTTGACTGGATCAGAAATCCAGGAGAGATAATCCCGAACCCAAGACCCTCTTTATGTAACAGAATAAGCCAGCCTCGTACAGAGTCCACATGGAGTCCTCGCAGGGACCCTCTGGCCGCTAGGTGGAGGAGTGGAGCAGAGTGAGCCTGGGGAGGGAAGAATGGCTGTTTGCTGCTGGAGTGGGAGGACTGGAAGGGATCCCAGTTTAAAGCAGCACGTCCGCGCTCCGCCTCAGCCGTGAGGCAGACAGACAGCCTGTGACAGGGCTGGAGGAGGTCCAGAAGAGGACCTGTATCTCAGTCCGAGCTGCCAGGCCCCCCTTATCTCCAGCAGCCAGGGAGGCGTATCCTCCGCCCCCCTCACTCAGCGCTCCAAACTACTCCACAACCTGCTCCAGACGACGCCCCACAGCCCCGGAGACCGGAGACCAAGACGCCAGGAGACCAGGAGCGGCCCTGCGTCGAGTTCCCCGGACAGGAAGCCGTTTGTCCCCCTTTAGTGTCGAGCTGCGCGCTGCCCGCGGCATCAGCTCGGCCTGCAGAGGCGGGAGGCTTCAGGAGCAGGAGAGGAAGAAGAGGAGGAGGGGAGGAGGAGGAGGAGGAGGAGGAAGGGCTGTTCACAAATAAACAAGGAGACACCCCGATTTGGAGCACGTCCGTGGCGGGAAGCGATCTGCAAGTGAGTACGTCGTGTTTCTGAGAGGGTTCGGTTCGTGTTTGTGACCCGTTTTTAAGATCCATCCAGAGGCAGGCAGCCCGGGGAGCATCCTGTGAGCCGGGCAGGAGGAGAGAGGGATGGAGGGATGAAGGGATGGAGGGATGGAGGGATGGAGGGATGTGCAGAAATGTCACCTTTAGATGTGTGCGCGGTGAAATGATCTCAAACAGCTGAGGGGCTCAAAGAACGAGCCGCGTTGTTATGTCACGGGTCTAAACCCGGAGGCCTGAGTCTCAGTGCTGGATCCGGGGCTGTGTGGGGACAGGTGTACTGTGGTGTACCGTGGTGAGCCGGGACGACATGTTTACGCTGCTGACTTTGAGCATCCTTCGTGTCGTATCGACCTGTTTGCTGAGCTCAGGCTGTCTCAGCTTCCCAGCGCGGTGCAGGGATGCTGACGGGCTGTGCAGCTCATGCAGCTCGTGCAGCCTGCAGCAGAGGATCGGGCTGTTCTCTCTCTCTCTCTCTCTCTCTCTCTCTCTCTCTCTCTCTCTCTCTCTCTCTCTCTCTCTCTCTCTCTCTCTCTCTCTCTCTGTGTTTGATGGGAGCAGGCTGCTCCAACATGGCGCGCATGAGCTGAGAGAGCCATGGCTGTGACACTCTGCTGAGAGAGATCCACAGAGTGTGCAGAGAGCTGAGGCTCAGGAGTGTGTGCATCCTACTGCAGGGAGTGTGTGTGTGTGTGTGTGTGTGTGTGTGTGTGTGTGTGTGTGTGTGTGTGTGTGTGTGTGATATTCTGACAGCTTCATCAGCAGAGACAGCTGAGCGGCCTGTGTTTGTCTTTCTGCCTGTCTGTCTGCCTGTCTGTCTGCCTGTCTGTCTGTCTGCTCGTCTGTCTGTCTGTCCGTCTGTATCACGTACGCTCCTGTTTCCGGTCTGGTCCTGGACCGAGTTTCTCTCGGTGAGGTTGTGATGATGTTTGATCCCAGCAGGCAGAGACACGGACTCACAAAGAACCTGTTTTTGTTTGGTCTTGGGTCCATTGTGTGTCCAGTTGTTGTGGATCATATCTTTGTTTCAGAGGCCACAGCATGAAGTAAACACCACACACCCACACGGGTCCTGAAGTCAGGACAGGACACCAGCTGTGTGTGTGTGTGTGTGTGTGTGTGTGTGTGTGTGTGTGTGTGTGTGTGTGTGTGTGTGTGTGTGTGTGTGTGTGTTCACCTTCTGGGCTGAAGTTCCAGCTGTTTGATTCCTGGAAGCTCAGGCTGAGTGAGTGCAGAGGAGGCTCTGCTTCCCTGAGTGTGAACAGAACCTGAACGAGGACGAGGAGCCAGAGTTCCTCTGTTTCTGTGCCATGAAGTCAGACCTGCCTGATCCGGGCTGCAGTCTGTGTTTTGAAGTAAGAATCAGGTTAGAAGTTCATGTCAGTTACAAACTGTGCGCCAAACGTGTTGGAGAAACCCCAGGATGAGACTAAAGGCTGCTGGTCTCAGGAGAACTCACCGAGAGCCACATGAGATCCAGACCCCGTCTACACCACAACAGCATCAGGATGAAACGCAAAAGTTTTGTTGTGTTTCGGCCTCTCGTTTAAACGGAAACGCTGTTTCAGCCGACCTAAAATGCAACTTTTATAAAACGCCCTCCAGAGGGGCGGCTGCAGCCTCCGTCCACGTATAAACGGGCATTTTCTCTGCGTGAAGCCTTGTCATATAAGCGGGGCCTCACTCAAACTGTGACATCACCAGTTGGTGAAGCTTCATCAAATTCATCACCTCAAAGAAAGAAAGAACTTTGCAGCATTGCAACAGTGGAGGCAGCTTCTAGAGAGCAGGGTTATGGTGGGTTCTGAAAGAGACAGAAGCTGAAACGAGTGTTTAAAGATGGCGGCCTGAGGTCAGTGAAGACTCTCACTTTCTCAACTGAGGGGACGTGGAGCTGGACGACCCCCCCTCTAACTGTTGGGTTCAGCCTTCACGGGGCCTCTGTTGTCTGACTCGGTGCAGGTCTCTGAGCCTGTGGGCTGACGGTTTCTGACCTCTGATGGAGGCTGGATGTGTGAGGAACGCGCTGCTCTGAGCTGATCCTCCTTAAAGGACTGACTCCTCTCGTCCTCTCGGGTGTTGGTGACACACACGGTGTCGTCTCAGACCTCACCCTGCTCCGTGTGTGAGCCCTGGGTCTAAATCTGCCCGGCTGCTCTGTGTTGTGTCAGCGACTCCCAGCAGAGCTGACAGCACTTATCCTGTTCAGCCAATCGTTGTGCAGCATCATGACTCCGGGCAGCCTGGTTTCTGAGCGCCTGTCTGCTTGGATCCCAGTGTTTGTGCCGCTCTGGGTGTGGTTTTATCTCTGTGTGATCCAGAGAAAGCGGAGATCAGAGAGTCTGTGTGTTGAGGACTCTCTCCTCCTCTGGCGGGCCGGGTCCTGGGATGGATCTGTTTGTGGTTCTGAACATGAGCTGATACTTAAATGACAAACTCACCGTCCAAACCGTCCAGAGAGGATCTGTTTGTTGTAGCTTAGTTAGTTAACAGGGAACCGAGCGTCCACTTGGAGTGAGTCAGAGTCAGCCTGCTTTCTGGTCTGATCCTGACCCTGTGAGGAGCTCAAAGGACAAAGAGACGGACATGCAGCATTAACTCAGCATTAACTCATCATTAACTCATCATTAACTCATCGGTAACTAATCATTAACTCAGCGTTAACTCATCAGTAACTCATTGTTAACTCAGCGTTAACTCATCATTAACTCAGCGTTAACTCATCGGTAACTCATCATTAACTCATCGGTGACTAATCATTAACTCAGCGTTAACTCATCAGTAACTCATTGTTAACTCAGCGTTAACTCATCATTAACTCAGCGTTAACTCATCGGTAACTCATCATTAACTCATCGGTGACTAATCATTAACTCAGCGTTAACTCATCAGTAACTCATCGGTAACTCAGCGTTAACTCATCGGTAACAAATCATTAACTCAGTGTAAACTCAGCGTTAACTCATGGGTAACTCAGTGTTAACTCATCATTAACTCATTGTTAACCCATAAGTAACTCATCGGTAACTCATCGGTAACAAATCATTAACTCAGTGTAAACTCATGGGTAACTCAGCGTTAACTCATCGGTAACTCATCAGTAACTCATCGTTTACACATTAGTAACTCATCGGTAACTCAGGGTTAACTCATCATTAACTCATTGGTAACTCATCGTTTACTCATTAGTAACTCAGCGCTAACTCATCATTAACTCATCGGTAACTCATCGTTTACTCATCATTAACTCAGCGTCAACTCATTGGTAACTTATTGGTAACTCATTGGTAACTCATTGTTAACTCATCGTTGGAGGGAGGATAATCAATATCTCCAACAGTGTAAATGGCTCAAATTCAGGTCACCAAACTAACCCAGAGAAAAGCACCAAACCAGGTTATTGTGTTTTTATCTTTTTTTTGTTTAAACTTCTTCACTTTGATTTTTAGTGTTTGTGTGTTTCTGTGGTAGACGTGGAGGACCCTCAATAAACCAGAGTCAAAGTCCTTCTGTTCTTTAGGGGATACTTAATAATAATAATAATAATACATTTTATTTATATAGCGCTTTTCAAAAACTCAAAGACGCTTTACAGAATAAAATTCAAATAAACATCAAATATAGACATGCAAAAAACAAACAAATTCAATCCAATCGAGCATAAAACAAATCTAAAATATAACAGTTTAAAATTACAGATAAAAAGCAAAGTTAAAAAGGTTGAAACAAAACATGTGGAGTTAAAAGAGGTTATAAGTTAAAAGCAGTGCGGAACAGGTGTGTTTTTAATTGTGTTTTGAAGGTGGTGGGGTCAGATATGGTCCGAATGTGTTGTGGAAGTGAGTTCCAAAGGGAGGGGGCAGCAACAGAGAAGGCTCTGTCCCCCCAGGTTCGGTGCTTGGTCCTTGGCACGGTGAGGAGGTTTGCGCTAGAGGAGCGGAGGGTACAGGAAGGAGTGTAGGGATGGAGTAAGTCTTTAAGGTAAGAGGGGGCCTGGTTATGGAGTGCTTTATGGGTGAGTAGGAGGATTTTGAAATTTATGCGGTATGGGATAGGGAGCCAGTGAAGGTCTTGAAGAATGGGGGTGATGTGGTCACGGGAACGGGTACGGGTGAGGAGGCGGGCGGCAGAGTTTTGAATGTACTGAAGTTTGTTGAGGAGGTTGTTGGTGGTGCCGTACAGGATACTATTGCAGTAGTCGATGCGTGAAGTGATAAAAGCATGGATGAGGGTTTCAGCTGCAGGGAAAGAGAGAGAGGGGCGAAGGCGGGCGATGTTCTTTAGATGGTGGAAGGCTGATCTTGTGACTGTTTTGATATGAGTGGAAAAAGTGAGTTTGCTGTCAAAGATTACTCCAAGGTTCCGGCAGTGGGGTGAGGGTGAGAGGGTGGAATTTTCAAAGGTGAGGTGGAAGTCTTTGGCTGTAGAAGTGAGGGAATTTGGACCTATTAACAGAATGTCAGATTTTGAGCAGTTGAGTTTGAGAAAATTGTTTGCACCAGGTGCTGATAGCAGAGAGACAGTTTGAAAGGGTAGAATGGGTCTGAGGGGTGATGGATTTGGTTGATATGTATAGTTGGATGTCATCTGCGTAACAATGAAATTTGAGACCATGACGATGGATAATCTGACCAAGGGGGAGGAGGTAGAGGATGAAGAGGAGAGGACCAAGCACCGAACCTGAGGGATGCCTTGAGAGAGGGGGGCAGTGGAGGAGGAGCAGTTGTTGATGAAAATAAACTGTTTCCGGTCTGTGAGGTATGATGTCAGCCAAGTGTGGGCATTGTCCGTGATATATAGCAGAGAATTTAAGCGGGAAAGCAGGATGGAATGGTTAACTGTGTCGAAGGCAGCTGTGAGGTCCAGGAGGATAAGGATGGAGATATGGCCAGAGTCTGAAGAGAGGAGGAGGTCATTTGTGACTTTCAGTAGGGCAGTTTCAGTGCTATGGTGAGTGCGGAATCCGGATTGAAATTGTTCGAAGAGGGTGTTGTTCGTGAGATGAGTCTTGATTTGGGCGGCGAACGGTACGTTCCAGGATCTTTGAGAGGAAAGGGAGGGTTGAAATTGGACGGAAGTTATTTAGATCATCAGGATTTAGTCCCAGGTTTCTTGAGTATGGGGGGTAATGGCAGCCAGTTTGAGAGACAGAGGGACAGTAGAAGAGTTGAGTGAGGAGTTTACAATGTTAGTGATAAATTTGGAAATGGCGGGGGGAAGGGCAGTATTTAACAAGGGAGGATGGGATGGGTCTAAAATGCTGGTGGAGGATTTAATAGAAGTAATGATTTTACACAGATCAGCTTGTGAAATGGGTGAAAATTTAGAGAGAGGGTAGGTGATGAGAGGAGCAAGGGGGGGGGGGAGAGGTATCTGAGGGAGCTGGTGCAGATAGGGAGTTGTAAATTGAGTCAATTTTTGATTGGAAGAATGAAAGAAAAGCATTGCATTTGTCAACAGTGAAAGAGTTTGAAGTGAGATCGATGGGGTTAAGGAGTTTGTTAACAGTGGAAAAAAGAGCCTTTTGGTTATTAGAGCCAGTGTGGATGAGATTTGAGTAATAGGTGGAGCGGGGGCATGGATCAGGGCAGATTTATAGAGTTGAAGGTGGTCTGTGTATGCTTGGAGATGAACTGTGAGTCCGGTTTTTTTAGAAAGTCTTTCAAGTTGGCGTTTTTGGGATTTCAGACGGTGGAGATCAGGGGTGAACCATGGGGCAGTATGGATTTGATGTTTCGGAAAAATATGGTGCGTTTTTCTTTGGTAATAGGGGTGGGAAGGTGGATGTCAAAAACTATGGCCAAGTGGTCAGAGATGTGGAGGTTGAAGCTGGTGAGTTTCTGAATGTTAAGACCTGTGGAGCAGACGAGGTCCAAAGTGTGGCCATGGGAGTGTGTGGGGAAACTGACATGTTGGGGTAAAATTGAGGCAGTACTTGGTTAATAAAGCTGATTCTGGTTCTGAAGAGAGACCGGGTTCAGGTTGTACCAGCGACCGCTGAGACTGTAGTCTCCACAGGGGGCGCTCTGTGCCCGCTGAGCCAGAGGGGAGCATGTTTGTTATTTTATGACCCCTGAACTCCAGAACATCTCTGATGGTGAACAGATCTAACTGAGCTAAAGGCACCGGGCTGTCCCTCCGCTCCAGTTTATAACACCGCCCACTGATCCCGGACCAGTGCTATCTGTTAGCATTTCAGCTAAAGTGGAGGTGAAACAGGGAAACCACAGAGGCCCCCTGTGGCCCCCTGAGGCCCCGCAGTGATGGATATCTCTCTCTACTCTGACTGAACCTGCTGCCATTAAAAAAACCATTTAGACTGAGGTTATAAAATCACAGGAGGAAATGAATGCTGTGCATTACTGAGCTCTTACAGTCAGGATGGACTGATCGAGGGACAGAGAGAGAGAGAGAGAGAGAGAGAGAGAGGGAGAGAGAGGAGGAGAGAGAGGAGGAGAGAGAGAGGGAGAGAGAGGGAGAGAGAGGAGAAGAGAGAGGGAGAGAGAGGAGGAGGAGAGAGAGGGAGAGAGAGGAGGAGGATAGAGAGGGAGAGAGAGGAGGAGGATAGAGAGGGAGAGAGAGGAGGAGGAGAGAGGAGAGAGAGAGGAGGAGAGAGAGGGGGAGAGAGAGGAGGAGGGAGAGGGAGAGAGAGGAGGAGGAGAGAGAGGGAGAGAGAGGAGGAGAGAGAGGGAGAGAGGAGGAGAGAGAGGGAGAGGAGAGGAGGAGAGAGAGAGAGAGAGGAGGAGGAGAGAGAGAGAGGGAGAGAGAGGAGAGAGAGGGAGAGAGAGGAGGAGGAGAGAGAGGGAGAGAGAGGAGAGAGAGGGAGAGAGAGGAGGAGGAGAGAGAGGGAGAGAGAGGAGAGAGAGGGAGAGAGAGGAGGAGGAGAGAGAGGGAGAGAGAGAGGGAGAGAGAGGAGGAGAGAGAGGGAGAGAGAGGAGGAGGATAGAGAGGAGAGGAGGAGAGGAGGAGGGAGAGAGAGGGAGAGAGGGGGGGAGAGAGAGGAGAAGAGAGAGAGAGAGGAGGAGAGAGAGGGAGAGAGAGGAGGAGGAGAGAGAGGGAGAGAGAGGAGGAGAGAGGGGGGGAGAGAGAGGAGGAGAGAGAGGGAGAGAAGAGAGAGAGGAGAGAGGAGGGAGAGAGAGGGAGAGAGAGAGGAGGAGAGAGAGAGAGAGGAGGAGGAGAGAGAGAGAGAGAGAGGAGGAGAGAGAGGGAGAGAGAGGGAGAGAGAGAGAAAGGGGGAGCTCTGCTCTGCTAGCAGAGAGAGAGAAATCATGGAGAGGTTTGATTTTATTCAATGATGTGATTCAGTCCTCCTCTTTTTTCTCTGTTAATATTCGGCTCCTTTTTTTTCTTCCTGGAAAATCACTTTTCCTCCTTTCCTTCTGACTCGCTCTGGTCACAGCCATCCTCCTCCTCCTCCTCCTCCCCCTCCTCTTGCTCCTCCAGCTCCTCCGTCATGGCGGATCAGACCAGGAGAGGATTTGTTTTTCTCTCTTCGCAGCTGATAGTCGGTCATTTTTAGACTCAAAGTCGTTTTAATCTCAGAGTGAAATGTGCTCAGGAATATGTTTTTCTGTATTTATGTGTGTTATACACTCCCTCCCACCAACACCCACACACACACACTCACTCTCACACACACACACACACACACACACACAGATCCTTGTGCTCATATGATGATCACCAGTGCTTAGATAATATCAAAAGCAGTATTGATAAGAAGCAGAGAGGGATCATCCATCCTTCTAACCTCAACCCAGCACCACACACACACACACACACACACACCACACACACACACACACACACACACACACACACACACACACTCTCTCACACACACACACACACACACACACACACACAGTAACACACAGAGTTAGACGTGTTTGTAGTCTCATGGTTGCAGGAGGACCATGAGGACTCGTCCCGTGTTGTTGGTACATTAATCCTGATGAGACTGATCAGGAGGAGGTTGGACTAACCACTCAGAACCAGTTCTGGAGCCTCTTGAGGGTCTTAAGTGGGGATTGGGATCCTGCCATAGGGGACGGTCTAATGGTTACCTGTGTAAATGCGGCTCCATAGGCTTCCTCTTACTGGCTGTATGGAGTTTAGTGATCGATGGGAGAGCACACGAGGACACCAGGGAGACGGGGGAGACGGGGGCACTGTAGAAACTGACAGCCTTTAAACATAAAAGCCATGCTGTCAGCAGCTTAGCATGATGCTAATGCTGACAATTGATTCCACAAAAAGATGCAGACTCAGGATTAGGGCAGCGGTCAGAGCGAGCGCCTAATGCTCCTCTTTACTGGACTGAAACACTCGCAGCCTGACGAGCCCGAGGCTCACACAGTGTTTGTTCCACAGCTGAAATCAGCCAACGATCAGCTGCTCGCTTCACAAAGAGCTTCCCATGGCCAGGGACAGAATTCTTCACGTTAGGGCCAACGATAACGCTCCGACAAAGGAGGCACTGTAAAAAAATCACCAGCAGCAGTTTGCAGGAGAAGATTAACCCTTTATCAGCAGCAGATTCAAGATTCACAGACACACGAGAAGATTAAAGTTCACCAGATGACCACCACGGTCCACCTCGCCATCACGAGCAGAGCGTCTCTCTGCTGCCTGACAGCAACATGCTTTTATTTTGAAAGGACACAAAGTACTTCTGCCGGACTGTACAGCTTCAGGAAGCTTTGATGGAACCGGACTTGAAGAAGACTCTTAGCTTTGTGTGTGGCTGGAGTATCGTCCATGTGTGAGACACGTTAGAGTGAGGAAGGAGATAACAAATGCAGACAGCGCCCTCCGCTGTTTGAAAAGAAAACCAGATTTCCTGTTTCCTCTTATTTGTGTTGATCCTTGTGTTTGACTTTTAACTCTTACCAGGTTCTATTCATTCATTCATTCATCTCTCTCTTTCACATGAGATGACTCATGCTTTACCCAAATACCTGACCAGCTGAGGCCTCAGAGACTCCTGCCTCCTTTCAGCACCAGACGCTGTCTTTAAATAGATCTTCTAAAAACCTGACTCTTCTCTCAGAGTCCTCTCTCTCCCTGTGGTTTTTCTCCACCCTGATGCCTGCGTATGGATTTTCTGAACCGAACACTGCATGTGCTAAAAAACAGACCTATCAGTGACTTCAGGTAGGCTTTGTGCATCTTTTTACAGTCTGAACCTGTAATTCAGCCTCCAAGAGGAACTTTGACCAAACTCCAGGATCAATACAGGCCTCACAGGGCCGAGGACTCAGCATCCAACCAACGAAACAAATCAACAGCCAGGAAACAACGCTCAGAGATGTGCATGCAGAAGTGTGAGACTGTGGGAGACAGGAGGAAGACATGAGGGCATGAGACAGGTGGACCAAGACATGAGGGCATGAGACAGGTGGACAAAGACATGAGGGCATGAGACAGGTGGACCAAGACATGAGGGCATGGGACAGGTGAACAAAGACATGAGAGGGCATGAGACAGGTGGACCAAGACATGAGGGCATGAGACAGATGGACCAAGACATGAGGGCATGAGACAGGTGGACCAAGACATGAGGGCATGAGACAGTTGAACCAAGACATGAAGGCATGAGACAGGTGGACCAAGACATGAGGGCATGAGACAGTTGAACAAAGACATGAGGGCATGAGACAGTTGAACAAAGACATGAGGGCATGAGACAGATGAACAAAGACATGAGGGCATGAGACAGGTGAACAAAGACATGAGGGCACAAGACAGGTGAACGAAGACATGAGGGCACAAGACAGGTGAACGAAGACATAACAGGGCATGAGACAGGTGAATAAAGACATGAGGGCATGAGACAGGTGGACCAAGACATGAGAAGGCATGAGACAGGTTGACCAAGACATGATGGCATGAGACAGGTGGACCAAGACATGAAAGCATAAGACAGGTGGGCCAAGACATGAGGGCATGAGACAGGTGGACCAAGACATGAGGGCATGAGATAGATGAACAAAGACATGAGGGCATGAGACAGGTGGACCAAGACATGAGAAGGCATGAGACAGGTGGACCATGACATGAGAAGGCATGAGACAGGTGGACCAAGACATGAAGGCATGAGACAGTTGAACAAAGACATGAGGGCATGAGACAGATGAACGAAGACATGATGGCATGAGACAGGTGGACCAAGACATGAAAGCATAAGACAGGTGGGCCAAGACATGAGGGCATGAGACAGGTGGACCAAGACATGAGGGCATGAGACAGTTGAACAAAGACATGAGGGCATGAGACAGATGAACAAAGACATGATGGCATGAGACAGGTGGACCAAGACATGAAAGCATAAGACAGGTGGGCCAAGACATGAGGGCATGAGACAGGTGGACCAAGACATGAGGGCATGAGATAGATGAACAAAGACATGAGGGCATGAGACAGGTGGACCAAGACATGAGAAGGCATGAGACAGGTGGACCATGACATGAGAAGGCATGAGACAGGTGGACCAAGACATGAGGGCATGAGACAGTTGAACAAAGACATGAGGGCATGAGACAGATGAACAAAGACATGAGGGCATGAGACAGGTGAACAAAGACATGAGGGCACAAGACAGGTGAACGAAGACATAACAGGGCATGAGACAGGTGGGCCAAGACATGAGGGCATGAGACAGGTGGACCAAGACATGAGGGCATGAGACAGGTTGACCAAGACATGATGGCATGAGACAGGTGGACCAAGACATGAAAGCATAAGACAGGTGGGCCAAGACATGAGGGCATGAGACAGGTGGACCAAGACATGAGGGCATGAGATAGATGAACAAAGACATGAGGGCATGAGACAGGTGGACCAAGACATGAGAAGGCATGAGACAGGTGGACCATGACATGAGAAGGCATGAGACAGTTGAACAAAGACATGAGGGGGCATGAGACAGGTTGATGAGGAGTCTTTAGGGATGAGATACAGGACGGGAGACTGACAGGGTAAGGAAAAGGGACAGGTACGGTCCATGGAGCAGGTGAGGAGTGTCTAAAGTCTTCTCTTGAGTTCAGGGAGTGGTGTCGAACGCTCAGGTGCCAGATTTGAAGACGTCTTGGTAAACCAGTCAGGGGACGATCAGTCATAAACACTATGTGAAGGTGTCTGATATTCATCTGATTATTTGACCTCCCTTCAGTAACATCAGAGGCAGTACCTGAGGACATCCAGAGGAGGTCTTCAGCTGAGTCCACTTTCTGCAGGATCTGATCAACCTTAACGTGAAGTTTTGCTCCCTAAGCTTGGGGTGTTTTTGGAGCTGGATGATTGTTGGAGTCCGATATTTCTGTTCCTGCTTCATGCAGGTCATCAGATGATCAGCCAATCAGAGGAGAGGTTTTAGCTAACATGGATGAAACTTTCTGAAATGTCATACGAGCACACCGAGAGTAAACCTCAGATTATTATGTCATCATCATCATCCTGACTCTGGGAGAAGTTCGCCACCACAGCGGACTCTCTCTCCTCCCTGACCTCTTCATGGCGTCCCCCAAGCCTCCGTCTGTGTGTGGCGGCTCATTTGTCTTCTGAGAATGAATGCTGGCAGTATTCACTCTCTCCTCAGCTCTGACAGGCCTGATATTTACGGTGACCTCTGAGGAAAAAGAGTTTTTACCCTCTGACCCCAGAATACTAACATGTGACCTCAGCGGACTTCCTCCGGTTTTTATTGGCACCGCCGTGTTTACGTTTGAGGATTTCTGTGCTGGGCCGGGGATAGAGATGCAGAGAAGTCAGAGTGTGCTGCTGGTGTAGTATGAGTGTGTGTGTGTGTGTGTGTGTGTGTGTGTGTGTGTGTGTGTGTGTGTGTGTGTGTGTGTTTGTGTGTGTGTGTGTGTGGCCGGGGCACAGAGGCAGAGAGGAGCATTGTTGTCCTTTGGCTCTCTTGGCCTGGAGGAAGGAAGTGGTGGAAGTGTGGAGTAGAGAGAAGAAGTGGCTCTCCAGCTCAGATTAGTGGCCTCTTGCAGACTCTCTGCTTCTCTGAAGACGGTTCAGGGTCATTAAACTCCACAGTCAGTCTCACCGTCATCATTCTTTGTGAAGAGGGAACAATTCTGTGCCAGACAGAGCAGGTTAGTGTGTGTGTGTGTGTGTGTTTTCAGGTGTGTGTGTGTGTTTTCAGGTGTGTGTCCCTGCATGCCTTTCATTCAGGAATAGCCAGAAAATCAGCTGTTTCTTGTTGGGGATGTGAAGAGTGGTGTGTGAGTGATTTAACCCGTCCTTAACCTCTCAGTTCTCCGTCCTCTGTCTCTGTGTCGTCTAATTGCCCCCTCAGAGCGACGCACGAGGAGCAGGTTTCAATATGGCTGCAGAGTCTCAGAAAAGCTTCTTACTGAACACCTGAGGGAACACCTGAGGGAACACCTGAGTGAACACCTGAGTGAACACCTGAGGGAACACCTGAGGGAACACCTGAGTGAACACCTGAGGGAACACCTGAGTGAACACCTGAGTGAACACCTGAGAGAACACCTGAGGGAACACCTGAGTGAAGACGTTTCTTTCATACAGCCTGATGGGCTCAGCAGAAACTGCTTCTTAGAGTTAATGTGTCAGGAAGTGCAGACTCAGGGCTGTTTGGAGGTAAATTCAGTGATGCAGCTCAAACAGCACACAGGTAACATGACTATCACTGACTCACCAACAGACACTCAACTGTCTGTGTGTTATAACTGGTTCACAGGAAGCGTAACAATAAGCCAATGAGTTTAAATCACTCTTCATATACAGCTCCGGAAAAAATAAGCTGCAGCAGCGTGCAGCAGCGTGCAGCAGCGTGTAGCAGCATGTAGCAGCGTGCAGCAGCTTGTAGCAGCATGCAGCAGCGTGTAGCAGCGTGTAGCAGCCTGTAGCAGTGTGCAGCAGCGTGTAGCAGCCTGCAGCAGCGTGTAGCAGCCTGCAGCAGCGTGTAGCAGCATGCAGCAGCGTGTAGCAGCCTGTAGCAGTGTGCAGCAGTGTGCAGCAGCGTGTAGCAGCATGCAGCAGCGTGTAGCAGCATGCAGCAGCCTGCAGCAGCGTGTAGCAGCATGCAGCAGCGTGTAGCAGCATGCAGCAGCGTGTAGCAGCCTGCAGCAGCGTGTAGCAGCATGCAGCAGCGTGTAGCAGCGTGTAGCAGCCTGTAGCAGTGTGCAGCAGCGTGATGTAGCGTGCTGTAGCGTGCAGCTGCGTGTAGCAGCGTGATGCTGCATGTAGCAGCATGATGTAGCGTGCAGCAGCGTGCAGCAGCGTGCTGTAGCGTGCAGCAGCCTGCAGCAGCGTGCTGTAGCGTGCAGCAGCGTGCAGCAGCGTGCAGCAGCGTGCAGCAGCGTGCAGCAGCGTGCAGCAGCGTGCAGCAGCGTGCAGCAGCCTGCAGCAGCGTGCTGTAGCGTGCAGCAGCGTGCTGCTGGCTCCTGTATCCAGGCCTCTGTGGCTGTGATGGTGGAGCAGAGAGGGGGCGTCCTGTATGCTAACAGAGCTGTAGGTGTCTGATCTGCTCAGACATGGAGCATTCAAGTGTTTACTATCTAATGCAGCACAGATGCTTTGAGAACAGGCTACACAGAAATCAGAGAGAGTGTGAGCGTGGGAGGATGTATCAGAGTGCCACACTGAGTCTAATCTGGGTTGTTTTGGTGTTTATTAGGGATTATCCTAGACTAGAGGTGATGAGACCAGGTGAGATGTAGAAACATACATTGACAGGCTGCGCTCGCTGATGTCTACACTCTGTAAATACAGTAAAAACAGTTTTCCTGACCTGTGAGGAAAGGTTTGTGTGAGCTGTAGACTGACACCTCAACAACAAACGTTCTAACTGCACACTGAGGAGACGAGATTAGAGGAAGTTTCCACTCAGACTCAGTTTCTGGTTTTGGGAGCATATGCCACCTTCTATCCTTCAGCACGTTTGTGCAGGGAAACAATCAGTGAAAGGAGCCAAAATCAGAGCGTATAAACCTGATTCCTTTCTGCAGCCGTACAACCAGCCCAGCGTTATCGAACAGACAGCGCCTCACTTTCAGGACCTCATATTAGGGGCTCACTTTCAGGGCCTCACTTTCAGGGCCTCACATTCAGGGCCTCACATATATAGAGTCACATATTTAGAGCCTCGCTTTCAGGACCTCACTTTCAGGACCTCACTTTCAGGACCTCACTTTCAGGACCTCACATTTAGGGCCTCGCTTTCAGGGCCTCACTTTCAGGGCCTCACTTTCAGGGCCTCACATTTAGGGCCTCGCTTTCAGGGCCTCGCTTTCAGGGCCTCACTTTCAGGGCCTCACATTTAGGACCTCGCTTTCAGGGCCTCGCTTTCAGGGCCTCGCTCTCAGGGCCTCACTTTCAGGGCCTCAATTTCAGGGCCTCACTTTCAGGGCCTCACCTTCAGGGCGTTTCAGGGCCTCACTTTCAGGGCCTCACCTTCAGGGCGTTTCAGGGCCTCACTTTCAGGGCCTCACTTTCAGGACCTCACTTTCAGGACCTCACTTTCAGGGCCTCACTCTCAGGAACTCACTCTCAGGACCTCACTTTCAGGACCTTACTTTCAGGAACTCACTTTCAGGGCCTCAATTTCAGGGCCTCACTTTCAGGGCCTCACCTTCAGGGCGTTTCAGGGCCTCACTTTCAGGGCCTCACCTTCAGGGCGTTTCAGGGCCTCACTTTCAGGGCCTCACCTTCAGGGCGTTTCAGGGCCTCACTTTCAGGGCCTCACTTTCAGGACCTCACTTTCAGGACCTCACTTTCAGGGCCTCACTCTCAGGAACTCACTCTCAGGGCCTCACTTTCAGGACCTCACTTTCAGGACCTCACTTTCAGGGTGTTTTGTGGCCTCACTTTCAGGACCTCACTTTCAGGGCCTCACTCTCAGGGCCTCACTCTCAGGAACTCACTCTCAGGGCCTCACTCTCAGGGCCTCACTTTCAGGACCTTACTTTCAGGAACTCACTTTCAGGGCCTCACTCTCAGGGCCTCACTTTCAGGGCCTCACTTTCAGGACCTCACTTTCAGGGCCTCACTCTCAGGGCCTCACTTTCAGGACCTCACTTTCAGGGCCTCACTTTCAGGGCCTCACTTTCAGGGCCTCACTTTCAGGGCCTCACTCTCAGGGCCTCACTTTCAGGACCTTACTTTCAGGACCTCACTTTCAGGGCCTCACTCTCAGGGCCTCACTTTCAGGACCTCACTGTCAGGGCCTCACTTTCAGGGCCTCACTTTCAGGGCCTCACCTTCAGGGCCTCACTTTCAGGGCCTCACTTTCAGGAACTCACTTTCAGGGCCTCACTCTCAGGGCCTCACTTTCAGGACCTTACTTTCAGGACCTCACTTTCAGGGCCTCACTTTCAGGGCCTCACTTTCAGGAACTCACTTTCAGGGCCTCACTCTCAGGGCCTCACTTTCAGGACCTTACTTTCAGGACCTCACTTTCAGGGCCTCACTTTCAGGGCCTCACTTTCAGGAACTCACTTTCAGGGCCTCACTCTCAGGGCCTCACTTTCAGGACCTTACTTTCAGGAACTCACTTTCAGGGCCTCACTTTCAGGGCCTCACTTTCAGGACCTCACTTTCAGGAACTCACTTTCAGGGCCTCACTTTCAGGAACTCACTTTCAGGGCCTCACCTCAGGGCCTCACTTTCAGGGCCTCACTTTCAGGGTGTTTTGTGGCCTCACTCTCAGGGCCTCACTTTCAGGACCTCACTTTCAGGGCCTCACTTTCAGGGCCTCACTTTCAGGAACTCACTCTCAGGGCTTCACTTTCAGGGCGTTTTGTGGCCTCACTTTCAGGGCCTCACTTTCAGGACCTCACTTTCAGGGCCTCACATTCAGGGCCTCACTTTCAGGACCTCACTTTCAGGGCCTCACTTTCAGGAACTCACTCTCAGGGCTTCACTTTCAGGGCGTTTTGTGGTCCATGAGAAGAGTTTAAATGGGGGTCTGGTGCCAGAGGACTGTTAGTGCCGGAGGACTGTTAATGTGGTGCTCTTAGAGGAGGATGTTGGATCTCCTTGAAGGCTGTTAATGTGTTCCTGGAAATGCTTCAGCAGCGCTGAACTCATCTGGGGATAGAGACACTCATTAGTCTGTTTCCTCGATGTCTTCCTGCAGTCACCTGTGCAGACTGACCCAGCACCCCGGACAGGTCTGTGCTGTGTGTTTGAGGTCATCCTGTGTGTTTGTCTTCATATGTTCGTGAGAGCAGCTGCGGACCTCCATCAGCGTCTTAATGTAATCTCTCCTCTGACTCTGCTGCTGCTGCCGTGGAGATGTCTGTCTGCCAGTCGGCTTCCTCTCTCCAGGTCTGTGCATAATTTATGAGAGCGGCAGCAGGACAGGGTGTGAGGATGTTCCAACAAGGTAGACATTTTTTTCAATGTATCTGAAAAATTCATCCCAGCTGTATCCTAAAGGTTTGAGAAACAGGGTTAAAAATCTGGTTTGAATGCAGAAGCAGTTGGAAAATGGAGGTCTTAACCCTCAGACGGTCCAGGTGACGTCTGATGAACTTTGATGTGTTGACGCTCAGAGACGTTCAGGGGACTTTCTCTATGGATGGGAGTTTAGACCGGCTGTGTTACTGTCTTTAATAACTCTTTGATCACCTCATATTCCATCAATCAATCAATCAATCTTTATTTGTATCGCGCCAATTCATAACAAGTGTTATCTCAAGATACTTTACAACAGAGCACAAAGCTCCTCATTTTGAGGATATACATATATGCATAGATACATATAAAGATACACATATACATATATATACACACATATACATCCAACACCCAACATGAATCCATATAGCCAATCATGAATCCCTCCATCATGGCGGCAAGAAAAAACCTTCTGTTAAGCAGCAGGGAATCTGGAATGTGGAGCCCAGTCTGATGATGAACAGCAAATCCACACCATGCTGTGTTGGGTGTGTAGGCGAAGGAAGGGAGGGAAGAGGAGACAAGTGGACTAAAGTGTGAACTAAAGGTAGTGACAGATCTATGAGCCATAGACCTGCCGTCGGATTTATTAGAGGTTAGCCTCTTGAGATGCTACATCTGGTTTTCAGGAGGGACCTCATGTCTGAATGGTAATAATGGTAATATTCATCAGGGATCTCTTATGCCTCTTCCTGCAACACCAGCACCTCGTGTTGGCTTCTGATTGGCTGGCTGGGCTCAGGGTGTTGCGAGTTTGTATATGTAACTCCAACAGAAGCAGGTGTACCTCAGTCTGGATGCAGACCCATAGCTGGTCTGAGTTTGGCCTCATGTGTGCTGATCCTCACAGTGACCCTTAGGTCAGGACAGTCAGTCCAGGCCTCCTTCATACCAAGATGAACTGATCCAGATGAGTCTGAGTGAGCTCTGATCCTCTGTGACCTGAGGGGAAGGAGGTAAAGGAGGGGGAGGAGGGGAGGAAGGGGGGCGGTCAGAGGACAGAATCAGGATTTGATCCTTTTCATCATTTTCTTCTTGATTTTTCTCTCCAGATGTTTGAGCTGGATCAGAGAGAGGCCAGAATGAGAAAGAATGTGTCTAGACACTACACAGTGTGTGTGTGCATACTGGTGTAGTGTGTGTGTGTGTGTGTGTGTGTGTGTGTGTGTGTGTGTGTGTGTGTGTGTGTGTGTGTGTGTGTGCATACTGGTGTAGTGTGTGTGTGTGTGTTTGTGTGTGTGTGTTGAAGTGTGTTTTTTGGGGCTTGATCAGATGTTTGTGGCCCACCATGTGATGGTGATGTGGCTCAGTGAGCAGAGTGCTGGTGTATGTTAGCTGAGCTGTATGTTAGCTGTAAGTTAGCTGTTTGCTAGCTGAGCTGTATGTTAGCTACTTGTTAGCTGTTTGCTAGCAGAGCTGTATGTTAGCTACTTGTTAGCTGTTTGCTAGCTGAGCTGTATGTTAGCTACTTGTTAGCTGTTTGCTAGCTGAGCTGTATGTTAGCTACTTGTTAGCTGTTTGCTAGCAGAGCTGTATGTTAGCTACTTGTTAGCTGTTTGCTAGCTGAGCTGTATGTTAGCTACTTGTTAGCTGTTTGCTAGCTGAGCTGTATGTTAGCTACTTGTTAGCTGTTTGCTAGCTGAGCTGTATGTTAGCTACTTGTTAGCTGTTTGCTAGCTGAGCTGTATGTTAGCTGTTTGTTAGCTGTTTGCTAGCTGAGCTGTATGTTAGCTGTTTGTTAGCTGTTTGCTAGCTGAGCTGTATGTTAGCTGTTTGTTATCTGAGCTGTATGTTAGCTGTTTGTTATCTGAGCTGTATGTTAGCTGTATGTTAGCTGTAAGTTAGCTGTATGCTAGCTGTTTGTTAGCCTCGCTGTATGTTAGCTGTATGTTAGCTGTTTTTTAGCCTTGCTGTATGTTAGCTGTTTGTTAGCTGAGCTGTTTGTTAGCTGTTTGTTAGCCTTGCTGTGTGTTAGCTGTGTGTTAGCTGTTTGTTAGCCTCGCTCTATGTTAGCTGTTTGTTAGCCTCGCTGTATGTTAGCTGTTTGTTAGCCTCGCTGTATGTTAGCTGTTTGTTAGCTGAGCTGTATGTTAGCTGTATGTTAGCTGTTTGTTAGCCTTGCTGTATGTTAGCTGTATGTTAGCTTAGCTGTATGTTAGCTGTTTGTTAGCCTTGCTGTATGTTAGCTGTGTGTTAGTCTTGCTTTGTGTTAGCCTTGCTGTATGTTAGCTGTATGTTAGCTGAGCTGTGTGTTAGCTGTTTGTTAGCCTTGCTGTATGTTAGCTGTGTGTTAGTCTTGCTGTATGTTAGCTGAGCTGTGTGTTAGATGTTTGTTAGCCTTGCTGTATGTTAGCTGTTTGTTAGCCTTGCTGTATGTTAGCTGTGTGTTAGTCTTGCTGTATATTAGCTGTTTGTTAGCTGAGCTGTGTGTTAGATGTTTGTTAGCCTTGCTGTATGTTAGCTGTGTGTTAGCCTTGCTGTATGTTAGCTGAGCTGTATGTTAGCTGTGTGTTAGCCTTGCTGTATGTTAGATGTTTGTTAGCTGAGCTGTGTGTTAGATGTTTGTTAGCCTTGCTGTATGTTAGCTGTGTGTTAGCCTTGCTGTATGTTAGCTGAGCTGTATGTTAGCTGTTTGTTAGCCTTGCTGTATGTTAGTTGTATGTTAGCTGAGCTGTATGTTAGCTGTGTGTTAGCTGTATGTGTCTGTGGTCCACCCTGGGGTTTCTCTCATTAAATGATTCTCAGACTCTGATCCTCGGCTTGTTCAGAGAGACGTGTTGTTTCAGGCTCCATGTTGGAAATAAAACGTGTATCACACAGACGAGCCCTTCAGCGAGGCTGAGACAGGAGGCTGCAGTGATGTGTTCTCAATCCCAGCTCTGTGAGGCCTCATCAGGAATGATGCGGGTAAACAGAGATGGAGAGTGTCCTGACCCAGCATCAGGAGGGCCAGCATTAGGAGGACCAGCATCAGGAGGACCAGCATCAGGAGGACCAGCATCAGGAGGACCAGCATCAGGAGGACCAGCATCAGGAGGACCAGCAGCTGGAGGACCAGCACCATGGAGCGGTTTTTACAGATCCTACTGAAGCTGAGAGGAGGTGGGAGGGCAGAGATCTGGAGTGGATTCGTCATCGCTCTTTTCTAACAGTTTGATGAACCAATGCAGTGAAATGAAAATGTGATGTGTGTGTATGTGATGTGTGATGTGTGTGTGTGTGTGTGTGTGTGTGATGTATGTGTAATACGGCTTCAGTTCAGGCTGGAAGAGGCACAAAGATGATGAGCAAACCTTTATGAGCGTCATACTACAGCACCTCCAGTCAGGAGAAGACTGAACCTCTTTACACATCCTGGTGTAATAACCAGGAGAGAATAACTCCTCCTCCTCCTCCTCCTCCTCCTCCTCCTCTTCCTCCTCTTCCTCCTCCTCCTCCTCTTCTTCTTTTTTATTATTATTAAATATTATCATAAATAAATGTAAGAAATAAATGATATAATAAATGTTTGCACTGATCAGACTCTCAGAAACGTCCACACGGCTGACGCTCTGTTCATGCTCCCTGTGTGGGAGGGAAGTTAAATGCAGACGTTGCCCTGCTGTGTTAAAGGTTGGTAACAATAAAACAAACTGATTCTAACTCTGAAACCTTCCTTCAGAAAAAAGGAGAGCCCATCAGCTCCAGATAGTTTCAGCATCTAGACACGTCTGAGCCAACACGACTGTCCCACAGCATGAGGTGGGAATAGGTCAGCTGGTCATAAATAAACATGGTCTCCTCTCTGCTCAGTCATCGTTCAGCAGTTTGGTCTTTAAATTGTCCCAGAACGATAAAAGTCTTTGAACGTTGAGCTCAGACCAACAGACTGATCAAAACTTCAGATTTAATCTGAACTTTATTAGATTTTGCTGCCTCATTCAGGCACATCGCTTTTAACACTGATAGAAGCTCAGTAATCACATGCTCAGTGGGAGGAGGTGTTATATAATGTTACGCAGCGTATAAATCCTGTCGTTTAACATGAAGTGCTCACACTGCTCAGAGACAATGAGCTCTTCAGTGTCTTTTATTTCTGGTTAGAGGGAATAAAAAGATCCTCAGGGGAGAAACTCTGAAATCCTCTCGGACTTTTTCCTTTCAGAGAATATTCTGTGGCGTCTCTTTCTTCAGACTAATCTTCATGTCGGTCTCATGTCAGAGGTCACAGGGAGTTTTCACCATCAACAGATGGAGTCAGTCATTCATTATTAAAGTTTGAAGTACGGTTTCAGAAGGAGCCCGATGCTGTGATGCTGTGTGAAGTCTCAGTCCCTCCTCTGTTGCTTCTTCTCGGTGTCCATCCATCCTGGAGCTCGGGTCTGGATCCTATTAGAGCAGGAATCTCCAGCAGGGCTCGGGGCGTATTATCCAGCCTGTGCTGACTGTGTCTGACAGGAAGGAGCTCCTGGTAGGGTGGTACAGAGCGAACAGACTCTAACCTCAGTCCCTGAAGGTGAAGGTCTGAGAGCCGTGTGGTGTTTGGTGCTGCTTACATGTGATCATGACTCTGTGTGTCTCTCTTTATGTCTTCAGGATGGCTGAGGTGTCACAAGAGGAGAGACTCCAGGCCATCGCTGTAAGTTCCTCACACACACACACACACACACACACACACACACACACACACACCTCCTCTGACCACAGATGTGCAGAGAGCACATCAGGGCATACCGATGGCTGCACAAACAACAAATCATTCAGAGTCCGGCTGCCTGGTCCTGATGACTCAACCTTTTAAATCCCATCTCCTCCTTCACCCATTAGAGGACAACCAGGCTAATGCAGCAGCCACAGCTCTACACACACTCTCTGTCTGCTGTCTGAGTCTCCACAGTGCTGCTCTTTGAGTCTTCACATGGCTTTACTCTCTGACTTTATGTTTGCAGACGCACAGCAACGCAGCTTTCCACAGTCTGATAATAATGACAACGAAAAACCTCAGAAATTAAAGTTACTGCAAACATTTCAGCCATTTTTGAACCAATGAAACTGAGGTAGAAAGGAAGTGTCTTTGGGTTGCTGTGCACATGCATAGGAGTTCTCATGCAGAGTATTCCTCATGCTGTGTGTTTCTCATGCAGAGTATTCCTCATGCTGCGTGTTTCTCATGCAGAGTATTCCTCATGCTGCGTGTTTCTCATGCAGAGTATTTATCATGCTGTGTGTTTCTCATGCAGAGTATTCCTCATGCTGTGTTTCTCATGCAGAATATTCCTCATGCTGCGTGTTTCTCATGCAGAGTATTTATCATGCTGTGTGTTTCTCATGCAGAGTATTCCTCATGCTGTGTGTTTCTCATGCAGAATATTCCTCATGCTGCGTGTTTCTCATGCAGAGTATTCCTCATGCTGCGTGTTTCTCATGCAGAGTATTCCTCATGCTGCGTGTTTCTCATGCAGAGTATTCCTCATGCTGTGTGTTTCTCATGCAGAATATTCCTCATGCTGCGTGTTTCTCATGCAGAGTATTCCTCATGCTGCGTGTTTCTCATGCAGAGTATTCCTCATGCTGCGTGTTTCTCATGCAGAGTATTTATCATGCTGCGTGTTTCTCATGCAGAGTATTTATCATGCTGCGTGTTTCTCATGCAGAGTATTCCTCATGCTGTGTGTTTCTCATGCAGAGTATTCCTCATGCTGTGTGTTTCTCATGCAGAGTATTCCTCATGCTGTGTGTTTCTCATGCAGAGTATTCCTCATGCTGTTTGTTTCTGTAACAGGAGAAGAGGAAGAAGCAGACAGAGATCGAAAACAAGAGGAGGCAGCTGGATGATGACCGACGGCAGCTCCAGCATCTCAAGGTCTGCGCTCGCCCACCCCCTCTCACACACTCTCACACACTCATTGAGTGATCTGTCCTCTGTGTGACTGCATGCTTATGGGAATGCTTTAATGTTATCAGGTAAATTGAAAATATAACCTCAAAGTAATGTGAAGAAGTGGGCGTGCTGGTTTGTGAGTGAATGAGGTCACAGGGACGTTGGGGCAGATTGAAAGCTGTTATTAACTCTTAACAGAAACACCGCTCTGTTTTCACTGCTCATATTACACACTCAGAACCAACAGCTAGCTTAGCATCAGGGTTTGTTGGAGCTTTGACATAAAGACTGTACAGAGATAAACAACGCTCCTTCTTTCTGTTCATTTCAGGTCAGCTAGCCGAACACTGGAGGACTTTTAGATCTGAACTGATTTTAAAACTGTGGGAGACCACACACATCTCAGTCCTCTGAACACACATCAAACGACTCCATGGACCGTTTCATCACACACTTCATGTCACTGGTTACTGCAGGTATTCAGTCAGGGGTTCCATGTCAGGGAGGCTCTGGTGCTGTTTTGACTCCACACACTGAAGATAATTTGGACAAATAATTGTTTTTTGTGAGCTCTGAATCAGGCCCCGCCCCTGATCACTAAGAGAGGGAAATCAGGCTGTAAATCTTGACATCATCCTGTGTGTCATCAGCCTTTGGTTGAAATCCGTCCTTTGGTTCTTGAATGAAGAAAAAATCCCAGCAGAGTGATTTTCCAGAGTTATTCCTCAACACCATAACAGCACCATGACTGTGCTTTGATGAGACTAACTTCACGCATGGTGGCTGCTTTGAGACTGAATCAGCTGGATCACTGGAGGACTGTTAGATGATGTGAAGCCATCAGTTTGTCTCCAGCTGCTCCGCTGTGAGGGCGTCTGATCGGACTGTGGTCAATTCAAGTAGCTCAAACCGGTTCAACAGACCTGAAGTGAACCTCACACTAACTCTTCATCCTCTGAGATAAAAGACGAAAGCTCTGAGGCTTTTTCCTTTCACTACGTCCTCCTTTCCTCTGAGCTGTCTGCGTGTCAGCTGCGCAGTGAGCTGCTGTTTGCCCTCAGCTTCAACATCTCCTGAGATCTCTTTAAGTCCTCTGTGTTTGGACAGAGCTGGAGCTCTGCGTCTGATAAGATTAAGACCTATTTATGAATAAAATTCTTTCCTAGAGCAGCCCGGGCCCTTTCTATCACCAGAAGGCGAAACACATCGCTGTGTGTTTTCAAGAGTTAAACTCTGTGTCAGTGCTTCAGACTCCCCAACAGCTAAATCAAAAAATTAAACAGTTCTTCTCAGATCCATCCGTCGACCCACTCGGAGAGAGATACTCCCCAACACTGCTGTCACGAAATGTTCCGAGTGGACGGAAAATAACACACACACACAACCACACACACACACTCATTATATCAGAGCCAGAGTGTTGGTATCAGTGTGTGTGTCAGCACTATCAGAGCAGGTCTCAGATACAGAAAGGTTGTGGTGTGTAGGCGCTCGTGGCACAAAGGGTCTGTGACCTGTGCTGCTGCCCTTGCGTGCTCCCACTTTTTCTATTTACAGAATGAACCTTTGGGAGTGTGTGTGTGTGTGAGTGTGTGTGTGTGAGTGTGTGTGTGTGTGGCTTCATAAAAGAACACAGAAGCCTCAGACAATAGGGAGGGCTTTGGCAGAGGAAACAGATTTTTGTCCCACTCCCACCAACAGGAAACAGCTCTCAGACCCACCGCACCCCACTTTCATCTCACACACAGACAAACCCACACACACACACACACACACACTCACACACACACTCACACATACAGAGGGGAAGTGTAATCACTGCTGTCCAGGAGCATTAGAAAGCCCTTTGTGTAAACCAGAGTGAGGATGTCTTCTGCAGGGGCGTCGCTCATGTGGAAAAGCTAATAAAGGTCTGCTTCACACACCACATTCAGGTTTATAGGGTGTACCTGCCCCTTCATTACACACACACTCAGACACACACACTCACACACACACACTCACACACACACACTCACACACACACACACACACTCACACACACACACTCACACACACACACTCACACACACACACTCAGACAGGCTGGTGAGGTAATGTGATGTTAGCACTGAGAGCACTAACAGGAGTTATGTTTGTAATTAGAGAGCAGATATTCTCCTGAGCTCAGCAGCTCCAGGTCTTCATTTCAGCCTCAGATATCAGCAGCTCACGTTAGCTGAAAAGGAGTAAAACAGGCCGTTTAAAGGAAACACACTCAGAGCGCCGTGTGACACCTGGTAACACTCCATGACAACAAACACACTCTGAGCTGAGGCCGGAGCAGGAGCTCAACATGTGCTGTGGACAGTATTTCAAACTGTCTGCCCTCTGAGCTTCTTCACTGCCTGAGCGTCCAGCTGCCATCACTGTTAAAGCTAATCTAAGCTAGCTAGACGAGGCTAAGGCAGAGACAGCTAAACTTCCTGTTTACATTTGTTTCATTCATCCTTCTATGCCGAGCAAAAACTGAACCATCAGACAAAAAAACACTTCATGAGCTTATCTGAGCTAACCTGAGCTTACCTGTGCTAACCTGTGCTAGCCTTAGCTAATCTGAGCTAACCTGTGCTAGCCTGAGCTAATCTGAGCTAACCTGTGCTAGCCTGAGCTTATCTGAGCTAACCTGAGCTTACCTGTGCTAACCTGTGCTAGCCTGAGCTAATCTGAGCTAACCTGTGCTAGCCTGAGCTAATCTGAGCTAACCTGTGCTAGCCTGAGCTTATCTGAGCTAACCTGTGCAAGCCTGAGCTAATCTGAGCTAACCTGTGCTAGCCGGAGCTTATCTGAGCTAACCTGTGCTAGCCGGAGCTTATCTGAGCTAACCTGAGCTTATCTGAGCTAACCTGTGCTAACCTGGGTTTATCTGAGCTAACCTGATCTTACCTGAGCTAACCTGTGCTAGCCTGAGCTTATCTGAGCTAACTTGTGCTAGCCTGAATTTATCTGAGCTAACCCATGTTAATCTGAGCTTATCTGAGCTAACCTGTGCTAGCCTGAGCTTATCTGAGCTAACCTGTGCTAGCTTGAGCTTATTTTAGCTAACCTGTTCTGTTCAGAATCTGAGCTGCTCAAAATTTTGTTTTTTTCAGGACTTCCACTCTTGAAACTTCAATGATTGTTAGCATTGGTTAGCTTTGGTTGGCTAGGCTAGCCCATTCTCTGTTTGAACCTGTGCAGCTCCTCTAACATCAGTTAGCCTATGAGCTAATGCAGACAGTGTCACATCATTTTAAAAAGCTGTTTGCATTCAGGCTAACAGTAAGTTGTTCATATTGTTAGCTTTGGACAGAGCTAAGCTATCTATATCTGATTGTTTTTTACACTGTTAATAATGTTGTTGTTGATAAGCTAAGCTAACCTCTACCACCAGAGACTTTAGTTTTTGGGCCTTATTTTACGTCCCAGCAGCTCAAACAGCAGAAGCTGAATTGCAGCAGACACAGAGTTTGTTTTCATCTCTGTGTAAAAAACTTTCATCAGATGTTTGTTTTTTTCAAGCTAAGCTAACAGTTTTAGAAGTTCTCCTTCATAGAAACGTTTGAACCTTATTCAGCTTCATGGAAACAGCTGTCAAAATAAGAGTCAATTAAACTGGATGGAGTTTTATTTTGGAGGAACTAACGAATAAATTTCTCTGAGTGAACGTCGAGGAAAGAAAGTGACCGAGGAGGAAAGAGGCCAAGTCATTTGGAAATAAGCCTTTTTCCCTACAGCTGCTCAGGCCATTTCCAAGGCTGTGTGTGTGTGTGTGTGTGTGTGTGTGTGTGTGTGTGTGTGTGTGTGTGTGTGTGTGTGTGTGTGTGCGCCACAATTCCGCCCTTTGTTTGCTAGCTTACGTTAGCAGCTTTTACTCAAAAGAACAATGGAGAGAGACATAACTTCAGCACCCAGCTTCATGACTGTGTGTGTGTGTGTGTGTGTGTGTGTGTGTGTGTGTGTGTGTGTGTGTGCATGAGTGAGTACATTATGTGATGTCAGGCGTTGGGGCGAGCAGGGTGTGGTGAGAGAGTGAGCAGAGCGGGGAGCGGGGTTGGTATCAGGGCCCAAGAGACCACGCAGAGCTGAAGTAAAGAGAAGAGTGTTGAATTACACCGTGTGAATGTGTGTGTGTGTGTGTGTGTGTGTGTGTGTGTGTGTGTGTGTGTGTGTGTGTGTGTGTGTGTGTGTGAAGTGTGAAGCTCTGGATGTCTGGAGCCCTGTGCTGGATGGGGAAGCAGGAGCAGAACATCCTCATCTTCAGCAGATCAACACAGATTGAGGCAGAAACAATCTGGTGTTTGTCATCTTACTCAATAAAACATCCTCAAACTGAAGTTCATGAACCTCCTGGTGGATAGAGAAGCATGCAGAGAGAGAGAGAGAGAGAGAGAGAGAGAGAGGAAGGGGCGAGTCAGATAGGAAAGGGGGTTTTGCTGTAGAAATTCTTGTTGCATCACTGCAGAAGAATTCAGTCGGTGCACGGATCCAGATTTTCAGTCAGACTCGTGAAAACAAGCTTTTCTCGCACTTTTCCATATGGCCGATCAGGGCTGTGCTTCTCTGCACGCTTTAACAGCTGCGAGTAACACACACTGTTATATTTACCTCAAAGCACGCCAAGTATTTGCTTTGATTTGAGCTTATCTGCAGGAGGGAGTGTGGACGAGGAGTCGGGATTAGAGCACAGAGCTGTTTTTAAATGATGGAGGGAATAAACAGGGATTAAAGAAGAGATGAAGAAGAGGGAGTCATGCAGCAGAAACACACCTCCAAACAAAGTGCTCAGGTGTTACTCTCAGGTGGTTGTTTTTATCCTCTCATGTGGGTTTGTGCAGTTATCTGACTTCAGGGTGAACTTAATCTGCACTAATTCAAACCAGACTAAGAGTTTAACATCAGCTCCTTCAGTCAGACTTCCTCCTGGAGATACTGGATGCCGTCTCAGATTATAACTGTCACCTTGTTCCAGTCTGTAGAGTTCCGCTCCGTGCCAGCAGCCTCGCTGATCTGGCCGCGTGCCACAGTCCACTTGGCCACAATGAGCTGGCAGCTGGCAGCGGCCGGAGTGTGTGACAGGATCAATGAGTGGCAGCAGTCAGCAGAGGCGTGCTGGACGCGCTCACTGCTGGATTTCTGTTCTAGATTAGCTTAAGGGCTCGTTGTTCCACTAATCACATCACAAAGGAATCACACTGCCGTCCCAGAGAGCGCGGGTGAGAGAGCGCGGGTGAGAGAGCGCGGGTGAGAGAGCGCGGGTGAGAGAGCGCGGGTGAGAGAGCGCGGGTGAGAGAGCGCGGGTGAGAGAGCGCGGGTGAGAGAGCGTGGGTGAGAGAGCGCGGGTGAGAGAGCGCGGGTGAGAGAGCGCGGGTGAGAGAGCGCGGGTGAGAGAGCGCGGGTGAGAGAGCTCTGCTAATGAATCAATCAGCTGCTGCAGAGGAAGGAGCTCCTCTCTGCCGCTCACTCACAGCTGAGCTCTTCTCTGTACTGTTTACATTCAGTGCAAACATGAAGTCATCCTCTGCTTCACTCTGTACCTTCTCTCACTCTGTGATGTCCTCCTGCAGTCGAAGGCGCTGAGGGAGCGCTGGTTGTTGGACGGAGCTCCAGCAGAGGAGGAGACCCAGAAACGTCTGCAGGAGGACGAGGTGAAGACCAAACTCCTGGAGCAGGTCATCCTCAGGTCAGCATCCACAGCCCTGAGGAAGAGAGAGCCGAGAGTCATTCAGAGTCAACCAGTCAAATGTGTCTCAAACTAAATCTGGGCTGCAGGAGGAGAGAGAGGCGTCTCCTCTCCTTCTTCAGGCCAGGACTGAATTAATAATGGAGCAGACGTGATGGCCCAGACAAACATCAGAGACAAACATCAGAGACAAACATCAGAGACAGACGTCAGAGACAGACGTCAGGACGGCCGTGTGCTCAGTTAGCTCACAGGCTGGATGATAAACTGTCTGAGCCTCCCTCATGATGCATGTGAGGAGCTGGAGGCTGAGGGAGGGAATCAGACTTCACTCTCTGTGTCTCTTCAAGCTTCCAAAGCTTTAACTTCAAATCAAACCTCTGTTTAAAGAACTCTGCAGAACCATCAGCCAAATCAAAAAACACTTCCTCCTCTTTCATTTCAAAACTCTTCAGTTTTACTCAGAGTCTGTATTGATTCTTACACTGACTTCTGCTGGTGTGTGTGTGTGTGTGTGTGTGTGTGTGTGGCAGGCTGGAGCAGGAGATTGAGGAGCTGGAGACAGACACACCACCCAAAAAGGGTGTGGCCAAAGAAAATGGAGGTAAGCTGAGTAGCCATGGCAACAAATGATGACACAGAAAGCCATGGCAACAGTCCTGACACCTGTGTGAGAGAGCAGCTAATCATGTCCGCTTCATTTGTTGGACTGAACGCGTCCTTTCCGGCGGAGGTCATTAAAACCACATTTCCTCCTCCTTTGTGCCTCTAACCAGCCGTTTCCTTCACATGCCTCTAACTGCTCACTGGTGCTCTGCTGCCCCCTGTAGGTGAGAACGGAGTAGTGCAGACCTCCGGTCAGACCCCCAAGAGGGAGGTGACAGGCATTGAGGCCAAACTGCTGGGTCCCAGTCCAGACCAGGCCAGCGCAGACAACCCGGTCACCCTGGTGTTCATGGGATACAAGACGGTGGAGGAGGAGCAGGAGAGCCGAGCCGCTCTGGGGATGGAGGGCGTGGACGGAAACGTGAAGGCCGAGTTCGTGGTCATCGAGGACGGGGAGGGGAAGGTAGGAGGGGAGGCGGCCACAGACGAGCAGGCTCCGCCCAACGGGAGCATGGCGGAGAAAGAGAAGGCCAACGGAGCCGGAGAGGACGCAGAGAAGGAGAAGAAACAGACCTGCAAGTGCTGCACGGTCATGTGAGCTGTGTGTGTGTGTGTGTGTGTTTGTGTGTGTGTGTGTGAGAGAGAGAGAGAGAGAGAGAGAGTGTGCACACCTGCTCCTGTGCAGGCATGTGCCCCATTGCATGTGTCTGTATTTGAACATGTGTGTAACTTTGTGTTGGTGTGTGTCCATGTGTGAGTGTGTGTGTGTGTGTGTGTCCGGACTGGAAACATAAACAAAGTACAGTCCAGCCAATGATCCAACGAAGCGAGCCAGCAGCAGCAGCAGCAGCAGCAGCTGGGACGGACTCGTCAGTACACCTCCCTCCGTTTCTTTCTCTGATGGTGTTCGGTTTTTCGGTTTTTCTTTCTATCGATATTTTTCTATTTTTCTGTCTTCTTGACATTTATATTGTATTCAGTATGTATATCTTTATTATGGGACTGTGTGCTGTAAGTTCATTGTTATTATTGTTGGAGAAAAGACGTTGTATTATCTCTCTGGATTGTTCTGCTGCCTCTGAAACCTGGAAACTCAAACTGGTTTAAAACAGCAAATGAAGGACACAGACACCTGAATATATATAAATACATATATATATATATTTCTCTGTGTAGGCCGACCAACTATTTATCAGTCAGTTTCATATTGCAATATTGTCTAAGATATTATTTTAAATAGTATTTTAATATATTGATATGAAATTATGTTTTATACAGTGTATTTATTGTTTTGGTCTGATATCATCTCCAACCATTAACTGCATGTCAGCTTGTGAGCACTGCCAGAACAATCATGACGTGTCCGTGCTTTCTCTAGACTCACGCGTGCTCACACCTTTAGTCACAGTTTAAATACTCGGCCGTGTTAGAGACGTGCTGTAAGTTGAGAACAGTCTGCAGCGCTGAGGTTAAGATCCGTCAGGAGGGTCGCAGCGTTCCGTGGATCCACCTTCAGATCTTGAGGGTCACGCAGAGCCGTCAAAATGCATCACTTGTTTCTTTCTCAAGAGTAGATCAATGTAAATCTTATGAGGTAGCACTGCATGACGCCTTGAACTGTTTGGACTGTCTCGTCACTTTGTCAGGTCTTTAGTATTCGATGTATCTCGTTCTCTTGAATGTAAACCCGGGGGTTAAACTGGGACTCGTTACAGCGTGATGAGAGGAGGTTCGCTCTCTCGCTCTCTCGCTCTCTCGCTCGGCTCGCCGTGATTAAAAAAGGAAAAAAAGATCAAAGCTTTTTGTCTCCTGATGAACCAAATAAAATCTGATGATACTGTAATTTCACTGTGTGTTGCTGGTCGGCTGCTGGTTTCTGTCCCACTTCTCCCAGTTTAACCCCTGACTCTCCGTCTGTCTGTAGACCTGGGCCCAACGGCTCCTGAGATTCACAGGGAGGGAGAGATGAGCTTGAGGAGACTTGTGAGAGGTAAAGATGCTCTCTGAGGGTCTTAAATAAAGGAGGATGAAGTATTTATGCCAGGAAGTGAGCTTTGAGGTGATTGTTTTAGTAACGAGTCACATCCTGAGAGCAGAGCAGAGGAAAGCTAGGAGACAGATCCTGCTGGTCCCAGACAGAGAGACGCTCGGCCCCGGTCTCTCACCTGTTTGGTTTTTGTTCCGACCCTGGGACAGTGATGGTCCAGGCTCGTCCATGTCTGATCCACCTCACCTCTTCATCACTATCACGCACTTTCATCCTCATCGAACCCACACAGCCCCACCTCCTATGCACGGAGACACACGCAGTTTGAAACCTCTGAAGTTGGTGCTAACCGTGACTCTCGTCTAACACCCTCCATCCGCCAACTAACCCCCCCCCAGCCCGCCCCCCCTGGTCTCACTCACAGGGGGGCGCTGCGGGACACACTGCCTCCTGCATACACTCGTTGATAAGAGAGTCTTTTGCAACCTTCAGTGCCAGATGTGTTCTCTCAAGTCCTGCCTGCGTTTACCACCAGAGGGACGATCCCGTCTTGAACCCCGCGGCGAGGTCGGCAGGCGTGGGCGGGTGAACATCGTCTAAGCTTTCCATGTGTGCAGTTCCTCTGTAATTGTACAAGTTGCAGCTCTGTTTCTTATCCTGACTCTCATCTTTCTTTTCCTTTCCTGGGCCTCTTTGCCAGGCGCTGTTCTGTATTTGATGTGTGTGTTTTTAAAAACGATGGCTACATCTGTGTATTGTCGGTGCCTTTGTCAGGTTCAGTTGGTTGGACTTGTCCGTCTGCCGCCATTTTTTAGATGAGAGTTTTCTGGCTCTGCTCCTGGTCGTGACGACCCACTGCCTTTAATCTCAAGGAGATATTTCACAGAAGTGGTAAAAACAGAGTTACCTTTTTGTTTTAATAAAAGCAGCTCAGACAACAGATCACCTGCTGTTGGTGGATTCAACATCCTCCACACACCTGAAGTGAAACCAGGACACACACTCCAAGCAGGGCGCTCGCTGTGTGTTGATGGACGGTGTGAACACATGAATATGTGCTCATATAAAGACATCACACATAGAAACACATCTGTTGAGCTCAGGCTGAGCTTGATGGTGGGTCTCTGGAGCAGCAGCAGAAAAAGCCTCTTCGTGTTAGACCAACGCCTGTTCATCTACTCTGTGCTCGTCTCAATGTTTAATCTTGAATAAAACTACTGTTTGTTTACAGCAAGTCACACACGTGTGTATGTAATTCACCAGATGCACATGTGCTGTCAGCAGGAGCGCACACACACACACACTCACACACACACAGCCTGGGTCAGAGCTGTCCTCTGTCTGTCATGGCGGGCCGGCTGCAGGACGTCCTCCGGAGAAACGTGAAGATTTACCAACAGCACCTGAAGGTTGAACCATCCAGAGTCTTTCAGCCAATGGCGGAACGTTTCTCCCTCCATGGTGACGAGCATCAGAGGACGTGTTCGTGTCAGAGCTTTGGACGCAGTTTCAAAAGCTTCAGGTTGAAGCTTTATTTATTGCAAATTTTAGAAATGACCAACTTTGATGAAAGCTGATTGGCTCACACCATGCTGAGAGACGCCACAAACCCTGAAGGTCGCCTGGGTTCAAGGTCCCTGATCCCCCTCCCCGAAGTCCTTTTTCCCAGTGTGGTCCTCTGTCCACCATCAGACTCTGAAACTGAAATCAATCAAGTGTTTGTGTCTGACTTTAAATCCATATTCACTTTGTTTCAAGAGACGTGACGAGCAAACCTCTCTCACCCCGAGGCTGATTGTTTTTACTCTTTACAAACAACTCATGAGACATTTTTCTGGACTTGTCAGGTGAACGCGGTTCATTTAAAGTCTAATGAGACATTTTTTACTAAAATAAGACAAAAGCTTGTTTGCATTTCAGTTTTCATGGAGTATCCTCTGAATAAAGACTTGATTGGCTCACGCAGTTGGAAAAGACTGACATATAGAAATCTCTGATAACTTCAGATGACAGACGTGAGAAGATATTTCTGATGAACTCTGAGACGTTCGGCTCGACAGTTTCTGAGAGGGTGATGAACAAAGTTTATGAAGATTTTTCATAAGGAAAAACAACAGTTACTGGAACATAACACCAACTAAAAAACAGCTGTGATCACCCCGTGGGAGCTTGAGAAGTGTGTGTGTGTGTGTGTGAGAATTTAGGTTAAAGGTGCCATTTTCTGGTTCACTTCAACCTGCAATACCCAGAAACAACCACCAGAGAGCGCACATCAGCTGTTTTACAAGTGGATCCTGTTTGACTAGTTCCAGATCTACTGCACAGAGCGAGCGAGAGAGGAGAGAGAGGGGGGCAGGAGTAATTAGAGGAGGGGGGGGGGGGGCATTTAAACACAGTATTCATCAGATGGAGGTCAGATATGCTCGACTTAACAAACAGCCTCAGTGAAACTGGTCCACACCTCAGAGGCTCAGCCTCCAGCGCTCCACTTCACAGGACACAGAATATACTCAGAACATACTGAGAGCTGTTTTTAGGTCACACTCATGACAATGCTCTCTCACACAGAGAGGGAGAGTCAGAGAGAGACAAACCTCACTGTCCTGAATCTGACTAAATGAGGAAGTCTTTGGAAAGAACACGGGAGGACGAAAAGAGGAAATGGTGTTTCTAGTAGCAGACCTGATAGAAACCCCTTAGCCCTACAAAGCTAACAGCTAACAGCTAACATGGAAACAGCTAACAGTGATCACCTTTCCTCTGTAATCAGTCTGTAGATGTGAGGCTCAGCAGCCACAGCACGAGAGGAAGCAAAGGATGGACACAGGTTTGATACCTTACAGCACATGTGTCAAACTCAAGGCCCGCGGGCCAAATATGGCCCGCCACGTAATTTTATGTGGCCCGTGAGAGCTTAAAAGGTTTGAGTGTTTAAAAATCAATAGGTCAAAAGTGTGCTTTGACCAAAAACTACATTTCCCACAATGCCTGTCGACTATGATACCCGCGATTTGACGGCTCACCGCCACTACACAGCAGTGTTTCTACATCAATGCCAACGAGTGGAATTGAGAAATAAATAATGATCCCAAAATGTCCAAGAAGAGAAAAGTTGATAAAGATGGAAGACTGTTTCAAGAAAGATGGGAAGGCCAATACAAGGAGAAAGACCGGTATGTCTTTTGTGTTACGAGGCGTTGTCTGTTGTCAAAGAGTACAATCTGCGGCGGCATTTTGACACCAAACACGGAGCTAAGTACACAAAGCTAGCCTTCAAGAAAAGCAACAAATTGCCCAAGAATTAAAAGGCAAACTGCGGTTGCAGCAGAGCGTGTTTTCGAAAGCCACAGCCCAAAATAAGGAGTATTACGTTTATTTCACATTACATTCGATTACGTTTACTTACATTTATAAGTTACATCTGGCCCTTTGAGGACAGCCATTAGGCTGATGTGGCCCTCGGTGAAAATGAGTTTGACACCCCTGCCTTACAGGTCTCATTCCCACTCACAGCCAGTCTGACTCACTCTGACATGTCAATATAAAACATGTTAGGGGGTCACATCTAAAGACTGTAACACAGCATTTTATCAACTTCCTAAATACAACAACAAAACAAATTTAAAAAAGTGGAAAATCTATTTTTTGAGTACTTCTTTATTTATTTGTATTTACCCAGGTTAGTCCCACTGAGATTAAAAACCTCTTTTTCAAGGAAGACCTGTCCAAGACAGGCAGCAGCACAAACACACAAAACCAACTACTTTCTCATCTTTTTTGGTAATGTGTTTGGGAAATGCTGCCATGTTTTACCTCCTGCAGCGATGACACCGGGTCATTATGTTAAAAACACATGTCGCATTGTTAATGAATGATTCCAGTCAGTCTCAGCGAGCACACACCCTGCTGCTGCCACTTAGTTTCAGTAATGTGTAACTGAGCTGAGACGAACTTTACACTGTTTATGAGGATCCCTACACATACTGGACCCACTGATCTGCCTGTTGTTCAGGGGATCCTTCCTGGTTCTGTATTCTGTCAGAGCATCCTGGTAATTAGCATCTTCACTGGGCTGAAACAAACCAAACCAGCTTGTAGTTATTCTGGGACTTTATGCTGCAGCGTGTGAGCTCCCAGTCTGACGACGTGAAACCATCTGGTAATTTGAATAGTTCAGATCTAAACTTGGCATCAGAAATAACCACAGACAGTTGGACTGTGCTGTACAATGAAAAGGCGTCTGTTAGTGCCTCTGAATTCCCTTTTCACAGAGGAAAAATAAAACAGCTCTGGTGAATCTCCCAAAAAGTGGAGCGAGGGCCAAGTCATCAAACATATATCTGATCCTCAGTCAGTTCTGCTGTTGAGGAGGTAAAAACTTGAAGTTTTTGGTATTTTATGGCAGAGGTGGAGCATACAGGTAGATTTAGACAGGACACACAGGTGGTCTGGGCAAACAGGAGGTGTTCAGGGACAAGACATTATTTAGACTTCTTGAAAATGTGATGTTTGAAGGAAGTGTGTGTGTGTGTGTGTGTGCGTGTACATATTTCACCTTTACCTGCTTTTCACTCGCCCCTTCTTCAATTCTAACTCGACCTTTCTCGTCTTATTTCCGTTTCTCTCCTTGCTGTATGACCTTGTTGTCCAAATGTCGGTTTTAATCTCATAAACACAGGCAGACTCCGTCCTCAGCCTTTCATTTGGTGTACTGGAAATTTGCCGCGGCCTTCTGTTTCCCATAAAGTGACTGTCGTCTTGTCCAATTGCGTCTCGAGTTGAAGCTTTTCCCCGCCTCTCATTGGCTCCTGAAACTGCCTGGACTAATCAGCGCTCGCCTCCGTGTGTTCATCCATTTTGTAAGAAAATCCAGCAGGTCTGCCGCCCTCCCTCCGCTTCAGAGCTGCCGCCCTCCCTCCGCTTCAGACCTGCAGTTTGTTTCTTGTGCAATGGACGGGTAAGTAAAAAACAACCACTCTTAAGACTTAATTTAACCCGGCAGACCGGGAGCCGGGCTGCTCCTGCCTGGACTTAGACTGGTTTTTGGTGGTATCTGGTTTAAGGACCGTTTGTTTTGACCGTTGAAGCGGGAAACTTTACGAACATTTTTTTCATCAAACATTCAACAGTTAGCAGGAGGCTAACCGTTAGCACTGAGCTAACGTTTAGCAGGAGGCTAACTAGCCGCCGTGAACTAACGGGAGTTTGGTGAACCGTTTGAAGTGATATTGTTCAATCGTTTTATTTTTTTACTGTGGTTTCTTTTAATCAGTGTTAGTGAATGTAATAAATGATTGTCTCACTTTAGCTTGTTAATGTTGAAAAAGCAGCTTCTCTCAGGCGGTGTGAACGCAGACTCTAGTTAACTGATGCTAACAGATGCTAACCTGGTAACTCCGTTCAGCTCGAGCTAAAGCAACGTGTCTCATTTCCTCCTTCAGTCTGTGGAGAGTCAGGGCCATGTTGAAGATATCTGGCCTCAACACTTCACGTTGATTGAATTAGGAAGCTTTTTCTCGGGTTATCTCTACGGGATTTTACACACTGTAGTGTTTTGTTCGGAGGATCGGGATTTATCGGTGATTTTTCTGTTTTGATCATCTCATTTTGGCGGTGAAGGAAACTTCCGATGCAGCCTCGGTGTCGCCTCTTTCTGGACAGTACTCTGGGGAAATCTGCTGCTGTGGATTAATTTCTCTCTAACCTGCAAAGTATTCACTCTCAGTTCTTCTTTGTGTTTCTTCGACCCCTTACAGCCGCCTAGACACTGACTTGTACCCTCTGGGATCCGGCTACGTCCCTGAGATTGAGTAAGTATGCTGTATGTTCCTGACTCCAGCTCGGCATATGTAAAACTTCTTTTGGAGCTTTCTGAATGTTGAGCTTCGTGTGTTCTCATCAGTGAATGAGGAAGTGGCTCGGTTTGGATTGAGTAATAGTAAATCTCATTTTGTAGGGACTGTTAGCAGCAGTAAGCTCAGCTGTGAGGACCTGTTGAACTCATGATGGTTTATGTTTATTTTCTGATGTTTCCTGAATATTAACGGCCTTGTGTTTGCTCTTACAGCAGTGTCCATGACATATCAGTTGGCACAAAGGTAAGCAGCTTTTCGTCTCTTTTCTTTGCTGTGTTGCTCTGCTCCATAAATCTACATTACAGTTTTAGTACAGTGAACATTTCTGGCTTGTAGAATTACTGAAATCAGAGTTGCTTCTGTTTTATTTTTCTGTTTAATTCACAGTGAAAGCAGGAGGAGTTCTTCACAGTTAAAATGTCAGTGTGTTGAAAGAAATTGTGAATTTGACTAACACAGCAGCCACTTTGCAAGAGCTTCCCCCTGTAATTACAGAACTGCTGCCAAACCGTACCTCTTATGCAGCAAGTCAGCTGTAGCCAGCTGTTACTCCTTTTTTAAGGTTGATGATCAATGACTGAATGTCAGTAAATAAGGGGGCACAGATCTGAAGACTTAAGAAGTGGTATTTAATCTTTAAGGTAAAGCCAGTAACTGAGGTGTGGTTTTATGGAGTCCTGTTTCTGTTGGGTTCTGTAGCTGTTTGGAAATGAAACTTCCTGTTTATTTTGTGTGTGTGTGTGTCTGTGTTCTTTAGCCTGTTGGCTGTGCTGGAATGTTAAGAAAGCAGCTGAACGCTGCCTTGATCCTTTTATTCAGTCTTGCGTTCATCACGAGACTTCTCACACTGGTGAAACAAATTAGTACATTTTTAATCTCCTTGCATGAGTTTCTGTTGTATCTGTTCTTCAAACGGAGCAGCTGTTTGTGTTTCTACACAGACCCAGAGACCTGCTCTGAGTGTTTGCATGTGCAAACACTATATGCAAACTTGTTAGAAGGGGAGTGCGTTTGTTTTCGGTTGTTAACTCGCGTACCCAATAAAAATACCTGCTAAAGTGCTCATCCTGGGTAACAGGGCCCGGGGCAACTATGTGTAGGTGGAGGGACTGAACTTAGCGCCGTAACTGTCCTCGCCCTCCACAAGTCCTCAGCTCTTTGAACAGACTCTCATTACAGAGACACGCCCGCTCTTTCTATACCTTTCACTGGAGACTGATGCTTGATATGCAAGCTTGGGGGGGGGGGGGGGGGGGGGGTGTTAGAAAATTACGCTCCTGTTGTGAGTCCTGTTCCTTTCCTTTGGGGGGAGTGTTATGTTTTTTGTTTTTTTGTGTGCTGTGGTAATGGTGATGCTGAGTTATGGAGTGCTGCCTTGCTGGAATCTGTAATTATTCTGTCTGGGCAGAGCGTCTGGCATTCCGCGGTCACATTCCTATCTCCCCCCTCTAGTCTCTCCCCTCCAGTCTCTCCCCCCAGCCCCCTGGTGAGGCACAGCTCCCTGCCCCCCATCCCCAGGCCAAGTTTAATCACAGTGGAAAACGTGTTTGTACCTGTGCTCCTTTCTTTTGTGGTTTTTATTGCTCATCCATCCACCCAACAGCCCTTCTACCAGGGTCAGAAATACTCTGCGTGTGAATGCTCGATAAAACCTTTCAGATGAAGTTTTCTTCTCTGACTGGTTTGGTAGTTTTTGTTAAATTCTCTTAAGGCCCGTGTTCCCTTTTTGATGTGAAGCAGAATGCCTCCATCAAACTTGATAAAGTTCAGTTTAAGGTAGGCACTTTCCCTGTCAGGAAACTGGAGCTGCTGAACATTTTCAATATGTCAGCCAATAATGTGTCATCGTATCCTGAAGGCTGCTATTATACTGTTACGTCCTGTGCAAACAAAGGATGTGAACAAGTCAATACACATTTAGTGGGTTTGTGATGGAAAAACAGGTTTGGCTGTGCGTGGGAGTCGACTAACAAACCATTTATAAGTTCAGTTTCTCTTCCATTGGCTTGAAAACTTTACCTCTGTCTCTACTGTCTTCAACCTGTCCCCCCAAACTCAAAGGAAACTCCTCAGTCAGGAGTAACCGTCCTCTGCTCTGTGGACGCCTCGGCTCTGAGGTTATTATTAGAATGAGGAAGAAAGGAGAGAGAGAAAAAGAAAAAGCAAGTGTCACCATAGAGCAGTAACCATCAGTCCCCAGGAGGAAGTTTAGCTGAACCCTGGAAGCAGGCCTGATGTTTCTGCTCTTCCTGTTTGGAGCCAGTCTGCTGACTGATAATGTGACGCTGCCCGCCCACAGGCACTGAGTCAGGCTGGAGCCACTTCCTTCATTTCTCACGCTTGCATCTGGACACTTTAACCAAACAGAAGTTAGTGATTCATCTGTTGCTGTTTGAGGTGATCGTGTTTCACTCTGACTATAACCTGTTGAACAGTGTTTTTTAGCCGTCATCCTGGCGGTTTATCCGTCATGAGTCAACAGGTCCTCCTTTCCTTAAATGGATTTTGGTCATGTATGTTTTGCTGTTTGTGATGTTGTTCAGGGTTAGTGCACTGCTCCTGCATCCTTTAGAGGCTGTAGGAAAACCTCTTGTTGCTCAGGGTTCATGAATTGAAATGGCAGCAGTGGTTTGTTTGGGCCTGGAGTGGGTCTGACCGACTCAGCTCAGCCATCTGGAAGTCAAAGGGGAGTTTATTCTACTTCTTAGTGTTTTGTTTTCAGAGCCTCTAACCCACATTCTCTCTCAGATTCATGTAGCCCTCCTTTTATTTGAGGACCGTGCAGCCTGGCATCTTATTATCCTCCCACATCTTGCATATGATAAGACTCACAAGGTGGAGAGGAATGCTAGCAAACCTGCATGACGGGTTGTTTTAAAAGCGCTCCGGGCTCTTCTACTCCCAAAGAGTCCTTACGGCTCCATATGTGTGTGAGCCGGCGTGTAACAATGCCGCCAGTCTCAGCCAGAACAGGACCTCCATTGTAGAGTGATGTAGAGCTTAGACTGCTGAGCCACTTCGTGTGACTGCTATACTTCATCTCCCACACACACACACACACACACACACACAGAGCCCTGAAACAGCATTTATATCTATCAGAGAGAGAGAGAGAGAGAGAGAGGCAGCAGACAGTAAACTACTGTGGGCTGGATGTTTCCCATCTGGTCTCCTTATCCAGAGGGCTCCACAGCGTCATCCCTGCTCCAGGACTGAATTATGAGAACATGGTTGTTCTGACTGACAGCTGCTGCTCAGATAAGCTTTGACTGCTGACTGCTTGAATCTGAACAGTAGCTGTTCTGAACATGATCGTTTGGCACCCTGAAGTGAGCATGACTGACTGTGACTGTGAGGTTTTAGAGATTACAGTAAGAGTGTGAACGAGGAAGGAAGAGTCTGGTGTCTCCTCTGAAACCTGCTCACTGGTTTCTGCTGCTCAGGAAGGTGGAGTCCTCCTCTGGTGTTTGCTCAGTCCTCTTTCGGTTATCAGATTACTTCCTGCTTTATCACACAATGGCTGGTAATATGAGAGCCGTGCTCTCCACCTGCCATGCTGTGCCCTGATTGGTGAAAGCACTGAAGTGAACCTTTGTTTTCTCTCCTTCTGCAGAGGGGATCCGACGAGCTCTTTTCTTCCTGCATATCCAACGGGCCCTATATCATGAACTCAGGTAGGGCTGTTGCCATGGAGGGGTGCATCCTCTTTTATTGAAGTGCTCGCCGTGTCTGTGTTGTTTGTGTTGCCATGACGATCAATCCATTATTCAAGACGAACCAGAGCCTTCTGTTCCCCTCCCTGATTGTATCTGCTTCTGTTTTCCCCGCAGCCAATGGCAACGACAGCAAAAAATTCAAAGGTGACGTCCGCAGTCCCGGTGTTCCGTCACGTGTGGTCCACGTCCGCAAGCTGCCCAGCGACATAAATGAAGCTGAGGTTATTGGACTGGGACTGCCCTTTGGGAAGGTCACTAATCTGCTGATGCTGAAAGGGAAAAACCAGGTAAGGACTAGAACATGGAGGTCTCCCTACCAAACCTGTATGACCACTGTGTGCAGGCCTGGGAAAAGGCTGACCTGGAAGTACCACAGCCTCGCTTTAGGCTGATGCATGAATTGGAGGAAGAGTAAGAAGTTAACTTGCTGATGTTTCTCAGAGACAGGCACAGGATCTCTTTATATTTCTGCATCATCTCCTGTTTATAACCTGGAGCTCTGTGCCAAGATCAATAAAGCTCTGAACTGAAAACTGATGAGCAGTGAACAGAGACGGGAGCTGAAAATAATGATAATTAGAAAGGTCTCCTACCGGTCTGCTAAACCACTGCTGTTACTTATTAGGACTGGCTTCTGTGTGTATGTGAGGGGGAAATAAATGTGATGTTTCTCTGATCCTCCCCTGCCTGCAGGCGTTCTTAGAACTGAACAGTGAGGAGTGTGCACAGACCATGGTGAGCTATTACTCCTCTGTCACCCCCGTCATCAGAAACCACCCCATCTACATGCAGTACTCGACCCATAAGGAGCTCAAGACGGACAACTCCCCCAACCAAGTGGTAAGAGCTGCTGCTCGCCCATACACACGGTCCTCATTTATTCAAGTCATCTCTTTCCTTTCTTCACCCGTGCAGTGGGATGTTTGTTTTCCACAGTTTTGTTGCACATTATTTACAAAAATTTACGAGTTGCCTTCCAGAACTCGTCCAGTTCTGAATATTTTTGCACTCGATGCACAATCTGTGCACTAAGACGTTCTGTACTTCCTGTGCAGCGTGCTCAGGCAGCCCTGCAGGCCGTCAACGCTCTGCACGGAGGTGGAATGGGAAGCATGGCTATTCCTGCAGACGCCAGCAGCCTCGGTGGAGCAGCAGCCCAGAGTCCTGTCCTCAGAGTCATCGTGGAAAACCTCTTCTACCCCGTCACCCTGGATGTACTGCACCAGGTACGGACTGCAGTTCTAGCTCTCAGCACTGAACGCTGCATTGTAATTCAGCTGTAAAAGATTTAAGTGATATTCACTGAATAAAACACACATTAAAATGTAAATTCTTTTATTGGCATCTGATAGGACTGTAATGTAATCTCTCAAACAACTGGCTGTGCATCCAGACGATCTATGATGAATATTTCAGGATGTTTCATTTGTTTTTCTTCCCTTTCTCATCTTGTTGCTGAGAAATATTTGTCAGCAGCTCGTGTTTGTTTCATCTTCTGCAGAATATTTCTGGTACTGCTTCATAAACTAAATAATGGGAACTTAATCAGTGTTATGCTCTCCTTTTAAAAGGATATGCAAATAAATCCCCTTTGTTCGTCTTCCACATAATGAGAATTCTATTTTTTCTGCTCTCTCCTGTTTTGATGTCGTCTCTGATCACGCTCCACCTCTCTGCAGATTTTCTCTAAGTTTGGAACTGTGCTGAAGATCATCACCTTCACAAAAAATAACCAGTTTCAGGCTCTGATCCAGTACGCTGATGGCATGACAGCTCAACACGCCAAACTGGTAAGCCCTGTCCTCTGCACTGTAACCTTTGTGCCCGTGTTTCAGCAGGAGCTTTGTCACCTTAATACATGAACTGAGATCAGACTCAACAAAAACCCTGTAAACCAAACCATTGCTCCTGAGATGTGATGCTTTTTACAGCCTGGTCTTAACAGCAGCTACGTGTTTGATTGTTCCTGCGCTCAGTCATGATGTTTGGTATTTGTCTCAGTCTCTGGATGGGCAGAACATCTACAACGCCTGCTGCACCCTAAGAATCAGCTTCTCAAAGCTCACCAGCCTTAATGTCAAATACAACAACGACAAGAGCAGGGACTACACCCGACCAGACCTCCCCACGGCGGATTCACAGCCCTCCATTGACCACCAGACCATGGCAGCCGCTGCATTTGGTGAGATTAGGACACAATCGTAATACGAGTTCCTCGTGGTGTTGCTGTTTGTTAAAATGTGTTAACTTTGAAAGGCTGAAACAGACTGATGAAGGAGTCTGCTACTGATGCTCAACAAGCTCACTCTGACGATGTCTCTGCACAGAGTCAACATGTTCGGAGGGTTGTGTCCTCATGTTTGTTTTCTCTCATCCCAGCTGCACCGGGCATAATCTCAGCCTCTCCGTACGGTGGAGCTCATGCCTTCCCCCCAACCTTTGCCATCCAGCAGGCAGCAGGTCAGTAGAAGAGCTCTTTCTCTCTCTCTGTGTGCCGCTCTAATGAGACCTGTTGCCTGTCTGCAGACGTTTGTCCGCCATGTTCAGAGTTAGATTGGCCTTGGTGCTGACTCTGGTGTATCTCTGAGTTCAGTTTCTGCCTGATCCCTTCAGTATGAGCAGTGAATCAAAGTCAAAGTTTGGGGTGTTTTGCTTCCTGCAGGTCTGTCCGTGCCCGGTATCCCCAGCGCCCTGGCGTCCCTGGGAGTGAGTCACGGAGGCATGGCGGCTGCAGCAGCAGCAGCCAGCCGGCTCGGCCTGTCAGGGCTCACCCCCTCTGGGGGGAACAATGTCCTGCTGGTTAGCAACCTGAACCCTGAGGTCAGTACACCTACAAGGCTTGATTAGTTATCCATCCTGCTCTGTCAGCGCAGTGCTGAGACGTACGTAGTGCCACAGTCCAGTTTTCTACACAATGGTTCAAGGATCCAGTTTCTCAGGGGCCAAGTTTTGGTCCCTGGTTCCCCCGCCCCCTCCAGGAGCTCAGACTAGTGGGAGCACCCGGACCAAAGTTTTAATGAGAAAGGGGGGTCACGGAGCCTTCTCTCTTTCAGACCCTCTCTGTGTTTGACCAAACCTGCTGCATTTCTGACCTGCCACTTTGCTCACTGTGAATTTTAAGTTTATTCAAAACTAACTTCTTTTTTTAAACTTACCATTTCATATCTTCATTTTGTCCATTAGTTGAAATCATTCTTGAGTTGTTGGAGAGACAATATTACTTTTTCTTCTTCTTGTATGTGAGACCAACAGCACGTCAGTCACTCAGCTCTGAACTGGATTAGAAACGGGGTGTAGTGGACGTTAATGTTACCGGATGGACCCAGTCTCCACTTTAAACACGTTACCTTTAGGGATTATTAGGGATTATTAGGGATTATTGGTCTCATACTCAGATTAACTGTATTTGCTGATGGATATAACAGTAATCAGATGACCATAGGATGTAATTATTATTAATAAAAGTACATATTGTCTCTGCCTTTTTCTGTATTTCATTGTTAATCTTTTTTCTCTTCTTTCTCCTAGTGTTCCCATAGTGACAGTGCATTTTAATTTAGCAGTTCTACTGTCTGAAGCACATTTCTTTGTGTACTGACCTTGTTTTTTACTTCCTTTTTCTCTCTCTTCTTTCTCTGTCCCCCTCCCTCTTTTTGTATTTTAAACCCCCTCCCCCCACCTACCCAACTCTTGCCAACTGACTGCACGCCCCACAACCAATGACTCCTCTCCTCCTCTCCTCCTCTCCTCCTCCTCCTCCTCCTCCTCCTATCACACACCCATCTCTTCCCCATAATTTGATTCTACCCACAAATTGAAAACACAACAAAAACACATCATTGGCAATCTTGATTTTGCCATCATCTCTCCTCTCTCTCTCTCTCTCTCTCTCTCTCTCTCTCTCTCTCTCTCTCTCTCATGCTGTCTGAATCTCCTCCTCCTCCTCCTCCTCCTCCTCCTCTTCCTCTTCATCCTCTTCGTCCCTCATGCCTCTCCTTCCTCCATGGTACTGTGGCCTTCCTGTGGACCTTGCTGCCTGTGGCCTGCGGACATGTCCCGACTCCACTCCACTGTCCTCCACTCCGCTCCGTCTCTTTTCCCCTGTCCCCTGTCCCCTCTCCCCCTTTGGCCCCCTGCCCCGCTGCTCCCCCTGCTGTCTCTAAAGAGCGTTACGCCACACTGCCTCTTTATTCTTTTCGGTACGTTATCATCCTTTCATCTCTTTTTTATTTATTACTACTGTTACCTGGCAAGGTGGGCATGTCTTGTCTCATGTTGTTGGCTTTGTTTTTTTTTTTTTTTTAACCCCCTGATGTCTGGTCATCAGGCTGCGGGGCTGTCAGGGGTGGGGGTGTCTGTTTGTTGGGGGTGTGTATGACCTGTTTTGGTTGTTGTGGGTTTGTGTGAGGAAAGTAAGGTGAGAGAACCTCACAAAGCTGCAGCATTTCATCCAAATTTAAACAGCTTTACTGTCCATGGGCAAAAAAACATCCTCAGTGTCTCATCTTCAAAGAGCGCAGAGCCTCTCAATGGAAGCAGCGCCTCGCTAAATAGAAATACGGGATCATTCTGTTCAGGAATGAGGCGAGAAGCCAATCTAAATTCTAAAGCGTCACCCTGAGGGGAAGGATAAAAGTCAACACTTGATTTGGTTTTGCACGGTTCAGTTTGAAACCATGAAAATTCATCACTTCTCTGTCGGGTTAATTTCTCCTGCTGGATGCTCTGAGTCAGTTCACAGATGAAATGCTGCTGCTTCTCTGGTGTTTATGAGCTGACGTGTCTCAGATCATGGCACCACGTGATTGTTCTGCAGTCTGTCTCAGTTCCTCATGTAGGTATGTGCATGTTTAGTGGACTCTGCATGTCTCTGTTAGGCCCTCACACCAGTTAAAGAATCTAATCAGAGTTACTCTTTGTTTTTACTTCCTCTTGATTTTTGCCCTGAAATCACGTCTCCCTCCTCCCAAACATACCCGCTCTAGCAGCCGTCGCCTGTGCGACCGTTAGAAGTAGGGTTCGTCCACGCAGACTGAAACAGAAATGAGTAGAATAGCCTGACGATGAGCCGTGAATCAGACGGCCGCTGTAGTCGCTGTGTAATCGTAAATGTTCTTCACTGGATGGTCTGAATAGTTTTTGTTGCTGTGGTTGTTTGAGTCTCCTGATGGGGCTGTGCCGTGTTCGTGCTGCGCTCTTATTGTGACACCCTCCTCTTCCTCCTCAGGTGTGTACGGCGACGTGATGAGAGTGAAGATCCTGTTCAATAAGAAGGAGAACGCTCTGATCCAGATGTCTGATAGCACACAGGCTCAGCTAGGTATGGACACACACACACACACACACACACACACTCTGTCTCTCTCTCTGGTCTTCTTTCATCTTTCCTCTCCATCACCTGTACCCTGCTGGACCTTTGTTTCCAGCCTGTAGCTGTGACTGAGCAGACTACCGTTAAGCTCCTCCCTCCTGTCTGTCTGTTGATCTTCCAGCTATGAGCCACCTGAGCGGCCAGCGTCTGCACGGCAGGGACATGCGTGTGACGTTTTCCAAACACACCACGGTGCAGCTGCCCAGAGAAGGCCACGAGGACCAGGGCCTCACAAAGGACTACAGCAACTCACCGCTGCATCGCTTCAAGAAGCCTGGCTCCAAGAATTACTCCAACATCTTCCCTCCCTCTGCGACCCTCCACCTCTCCAACATACCGTGAGTGCTGCTGCAGGAGGCTCTTTTTCTCCCCGGCAGCTTCTGCGCTCTAAGCTCTTTCCTTTGTAGTCCTGCCTCATTTTTTATACATGGTGCCTGGGGTTCAGGGGCTGTGACAGCATTTTCCAAACCGTGCAGTTCAGAGGTGTGTTTTACACTTAATGATGCCCCTTGTGTGTTGTTTGGGTTTGCAAGAAAGGAGAATGAACAGCCGTGTGCAGGGTTTGTACGCCCTGGTAAACGCTCCGTGTTTGTTTTCTGCTCTCAGGCCGTCTGTGGTGGAGGATGACCTCAGGAGGCTTTTCGCCAGCTCAGGAGCCACAGTCAAGGCCTTCAAGTTCTTCCAGTACGTCTCACTCCACTTCGTGTGTTCAGTTTCTGTCTTAATTCACAGCTGGTAACGGCTGAAGCTTTGACTCCATCCTGACTTTATCGTAACACGTCTTTCTCTGTGCCGTGAACAGAAAGGACCGGAAGATGGCCCTGATCCAGATGGGCTCAGTGGAGGAAGCCATCGAGTCCCTCATCGAGTTCCACAACCACGATCTGGGAGAGAACCACCACCTCCGAGTGTCCTTCTCTAAGTCCACCATCTGAGTGCCTCCCTCCTCCCTCCCTCTCCCTCCCTCCCCCCTCCCTCCAAGCCTGACTCCACCTGAACGCTGCGTTTTTAAAGGTTGCCTTCAGTGGAACAGTCACCTTCACGTTTTATGGTTCTTTGTTGAATTTTGCCTCCCCTGACTCCTCACTGTCACCACCGTGAGCAGCTTCTGGTGTTTCTGTTTCCATGTCGTGTATCCGGAGCAGACGCCTCATTATCTGCTGTCCTTAAGTCTCCAGTTAGAACGCCTGCAGGTTAAGTTGATTTCTGTTCAGATTCAGAGGCTGCTGCTCATCGTCCACCTGCAGAAACGCCTGTTTTTGTTTGACCATCAGTGTGCTGTGGGGAGCTGACTCCAGCCTCCACATCAGACTGATGGTTGCTGCAGGACGATCTGTTTGGTTAGCGTCACTCTGCTGAAGCCACACAGCCCTGCAGCTTTCTGCTCCTTCATCAGAGGACATGAGCAGCGTTCACCAAGGCTCACACACACACACACACACACACACACACACACACACACACGTTTCTCAGGAATCACAGTTCATTTCTGATCACACCTGTAGACCTTCAGTCTGCAGGTTAGACCTTGCTGAGTTTTCAGGGGATCAGGCGACATTCTGCCATCAACCATGTTTTTATTTCTGGAGGACGAGCACAGGCAGCCAGTGAACTGTCACTTTAGACCAAATTACTCCAAAAAGAGAGAGACGCCCTCCAGCGTGGATGGATCCCATCCACAGCAGACACACTTCAGCATTCCTTGTACTACGATTGTCGTGTGGATTACTCTGTGTGTGCCTTCTTGTTTTCCAAATGCCACTTTGACCCTGTTTGGCCAGTCAGAAACGGTTTTATTTGATCTTAGCCCTTTGGTTTCTCTCTCTCTCTCGTATCGCCCTCCAATGCTTCAGGGGATCCACACCACTATCTGAAGTTTGTCCTTAAGGACACTTTTCCTCACGATGCCTTTCTCTGCAGTCTCGTGCCTTACTTTGCCCTGAAGCGTTGTTGCCTGAAGCGTTGGGCTTCGTTTGGATGGACGGTTGGACGGTTGGACGGTGGCTCCTGGAAGCCTTTAAAGCCTTTTGGTGTACCAGCATTGTAAGAAGACAGGACGGGGCTCCTTTAATCTTCAGTTGTTTTCTTAAGAACAGAAAGTTTATCTTTAGGTTTGTACACGTATATCCCAGTTTACCTACGTAGAGTCTATGAATGTAAGTCACTTAGAGGCCTAATACTTTGCTAGCTGCTGTAGCTGTTAGACGTTTAGTGGCACGAGTTGAGCTGTGTCCAGCCCTCCTGTCCTGTGGCCCCCCGTCACCTCATGTAGTCCTGTCTCTGTAGGGGCATCGGTGTTTGGGGGCCTCATTTAATCACATTATGTTCCTCTATATGTGGACACGTATATAAATATATATATTCATTTATCTTTCTTTAAGTGTTAGCTTCTCTCTCTCCTGATCTGTGCATGTAGGCTGGGTTTGATCATCGTCACAGTGCCTTCACTCCTCACACTCTCCGGCCTTGTCAGTTGACCTGGTTTACCTCTGCTTCAGGTGTTTTATCACACCTGTGTGTAAAAGATGCCTTTATTCCATTAGTGTTCAGGTGATCCTACCTGAGCGAGGGCAGCTTGGAGGCAACACGTCCCAACAGGCTGCATCAGAACCGAACCCAGCCTCCCCCGCTCCCTGTCCGTGCACTCTCACAGCACAGTCAGGCCTCGTGCACTTTTCCTCAGTGATTGGTGCGAGCAGGCACCATCATCACGCTGAAGTCTTAAACGTCGTCACATTCCTGCGTGCCTCGAGCACCGGTTTCCTCCTGGACCGCTGTAGGACCAGAAGCGGACGCGCTCCGTCTCTATTTTTGTAAAGTTTGTTATGCATGTTGTAACCAAGCTTCATGTAGCTTCTGACGGTTATTACTGTTAAGGACCAAAGTTTCCTCCCCTGATCTTCTGTTCCGAGTTCCACATTGATCCCACAAGGCTTCACGTTGCCCCCCGCCCCTCGGACGCCGCGGACGCCTCGGACTCGAGTCCCACGAAGATGATCCTTGACTGAACATGGCCCCCCTTTGTTTGCCTTCACACAGAGCTCCTTTGGTAGATGGCCTTAGCACGGAGTCGTACCTGCAGCACAGTCTGAGCTGACGTGGACTGTGAAGATGATAAATCTGAGTTTTGTTCAAAGCTTTTATTTCCTCTCTCTCTTTGTTTTTTTACAGGGGGGTGGGGTTGTTGTATGAAGCGGGGTTGATGGTTGTACATATTCATGTTTTTGTACCACAGAATGATTTGGATGATATCCACTTTACGTTGGAAACATGTATATTTTGATAAAACGTTGCAGAGCTAAAAGAAAGACTCCTTTTTGTAACACAAAGACATTAAACCTATCTGAACACACCGGTGTCTCTGAATGTGCCCCGCTCCCCCTCTCTTTACTTCTGCTGCCTTCAATAAATCTTTCGTTTGTTCTTCTTCCACCTGGCCTCATTTGGTTTCTGTTTCTTCCTCTCTGCTCTGTTCCGGTTCACTCCTCGTAACATTTCCACTTTCCCCTCCCTGTTGACTCCTGGTGGTTACTTTTCAAGCCTGTCGCTGTGTTTCCACTCTGAACTCGTCCCGTCTCCGTCCGCTGAGCCGACCAGCGGCCGCCCTGATGGCAGGCGGGTCCGCTTCATTTCATATGCAGCTCTGGATGCTTTCTGAGTGGTTCTGAATAATCCTGGTCCTCCTGTGATCTGCGCTGACCTTTTCGGTGAAGCAGGTCGGTCTGAGGAGAGGGGTTGCTGTGGAAACGGAGCGGCTGCTTGCATGTGATGCATAATGAAGATCAAAACGCGAGCACGTCTATCAGGGACGATCAGGCGTCGTCTCAGGGCTGACGGCAGCGAAGGATCAGTTCTCCTGTGGGACCACTAGGGGGAGGTCTTGCTCTCTGCTGGCCATGAACGCTGCTGAGCAGAGGTGACTTTACCTGCCACTCACACAATGTCAATAGTTAGTGGTTTAATCTGGAGTGCCTCTTTGGGCTTTCCGGCATTTTACCTTTTTTTTTCCCTCTTTCTTCGGCCTCCTTACAGAGCTGCAGAGAGGATTAACCTCAGATAGTCTTTTTCAGAGAGCGACAGATGACAGGGAAGGAGAACGAGTCCACTGCTGTCTGAAGGCTCCGTCCTAGAAGAGCAGCAGTGTTTGTGCTCTTGAATGGAGCTCAGCGTGTTCCGCTTGTTTCTGCGTTTGCTGGCACAAAAACATCTGCCTGAAGGTCGTAGAAATGACGGAGATCTGCAGGAGAGGAGCTGCAGAAAGTTTGTTTGAATGCTCCCCTTCAGGCTTTAAAAACAGTCACCTTTGAAAGATCTCTTCAGGCATCCCTTTCTAAACGTCTTCAGTGCATCTCTGCAGCTCAGGGAAGCTCAATGGCAGCAGCGTGAGGCTTTGATGCTGCTTTGATACCTCAGACTCTTGTTTACTTGCAGCTTCTTTAGTTTCTTCGCTCTGCACTGAGAGTAATTTGGAGCAGGGAGCCGTCTACACAGAATCCTCTGAGGGATGCACTCACATGCAAAGAGATTGCGTAATTGGGTGGAAGGATAACTCAAAGTAAAATGATCCAAACATAGATTTCTGATGTTTTGGGGGTTTTCAAATCTAGAAGTCAGAGGCATGAACATTATTAATGTTCAGACGTTTTAAAGCAGCACTTCCATCCAGACCCTCGTTCTCCCTCCTGAGCTTTTCCCACCAAAGGGAAGTTCTTTCTGTTTATGCAGAGCTCTGCTCCGGCCTCCCAACTGTCGCTCTGATTGTTGTAAACTGTTCCAGCCCGTCCTGCGTGTCACCAGACTCCGTCTCCTCCACGTTTGTTGGCCGAGTCCGGACCCTGGGGATGATCCTGGCTCCGTGCGGCTCGTTGTGTGAGGGGACTAAATGAAACCATGCGAGCTTCTGATCCCGTCACATCTGGAGACGTTTATTTACATGAGCTCTGCGGCCTCTAATCAGGCAAACGCAGAGGAGCGCCGAGGCCACATGGGCCACACACAAACAGACCCTGAGGTCAGGGGGGTCAGACTCTGTGACACGTTCAGTCCTCACGTCAGCCTGAGGGAAACTCTGATGTTTGAGTGGATGAGAGGCAGCAGCCGTTTGGAGAGGAGTCCTCGTTTTGTGTTCTTCAGATCGACCCGTTAGTCTCATGAGCAGGTTTAAAGTGAGGAGAAGGAGCCCACGCTCTAATGTTTGGATCCAACATCCCTCACGTGGCCTTTCTGTCTGAACACACCCCGCGGCGTGCAGCGGCGTGCAGCCTGCACGGCGTACATGAGCTCCAGCCTCACTTTCAGAGTGACACAGCAGATGAAGCTGAGTGGAAGCGATGCGTCGTCTCTCTACAGTAGCTCCTCTTTAAAAAAAAATAAAAGCCATCCAGAGGCTCTCCTCCTGTTTACATATGCACGCCTCAGACAGATGCTGAATAATTCATCCACAGAGGCGGACAACATGCAGCTGTATTTGGGTTATGGGGGTGCAGAGCCCCCCCCCTCCCTGCCTGTCTGAATCCAGCCCCAATGATAGGCATTAGTTTGCAGGCAGAGCAGGGAGAAGCACAAAAACTGGGACACTTTGCATAAAGGATCCAACCGAGAGGCACAATGAGAAGTGAAAGATGGCGCAGTAGTTTAAAATGATAACAGGGAGCTGTTAGTGAGTCAGGGCGGCTCAGCAGAGACGCCTGCACGAGTCCTCAACGTGTGAAGGTCTTCAGAGGGAGGATTGTTCACTCAGTTCATGTTCTCATCAGAGCCGAGGTTCAGACAGCAGCAGGAGACGCTGGGGTCTCAGGGTCCTGGGGTCTCAGGGTCCTGGGGTCTCAGGGTCTCAGGGTCCTGGGGTCTCAGGGTCCTGGGGTCTCAGGGCTGAGCTCACTCATGAGGAGAGGTTTCAGGACAGTTAGTTGAGCTGTGGCAGACTGAGGCACCCAGAGGGTCACGGCTCACAGGTTTTAGACTCTGCTGCTCAGCCTGCCCTTTGGGGCCTAATGGACACTGATGGAAAATGACTCCACTGTTCCAGAGATCCATCACACGGCCTCTCTCCCCCTCTCTCCCCCCCTCTCCCCCGTCTCTCCCCCCTCTCTCCCCCGTCTCTCTGCGATCATCCATCAGCCTGCAGCTTTCAAACAAGCTCCTGAACTTCATGCGCGCTTCACGTGTCCAGATGTGAGGCTGATAACCGACCTCAGAGGCTGGAGGATGAACCGCATGAACCTGCCTGTTCTGTGTGTGTGTGTGTGTGTGTGTGTGTGTGTGTGTTTGGGGGGGGGGGGGGGGGGGGGGGGGGTTTGATTCCATCACACTCTAAGTTTAAACGTCTTCCTGTGAGCTCAAGCTTTCCTCACTCTCTCAGATGAGGATCAGCGGGACCTGGTGAGTCAGCCAGCCCCGCGTCTCCAGAGGCGGCACGGTACGGCTGCAAACCCCGCCCGCACAGAGAAGAGAGAGAGAGAGGAGCGAGAGAGAGAGAGAGAGGAAGAGAGGTGTTTTCTGGCGGGGATCCTCAGACCAAATCCGGGTGCCGGTGAGTGTCGTTGCTGTTTCAGGTGGTCTCTGCACGCAGCTCAGCGGCTCCTCTGACACAAGCGTGACGCACGGAGCGCGAGGGCGCACCGCGGCTGGAGTCACATTGGATTAGAGCCAGAGAGAGAGAGAGAGAGAGCAGCAAGTTGAGGTGCTGAGAGAGAGAGCGCGAGCGGAGGATGCTCCCGTCTCGAGCTGGTCTTGGTAACTTTGGACTGAGAGGAGGAGGGGGGGATGTGTTTCTCTGAGCTGCGGTGGGGGGGAAGGTGATGCGGAGCCGTTTGCAGCGCGTGTAGAGATTTTGCAGCGCGAGAGGAGCGGAACAAAGCACGCGCCAGGCTGAACGCAGATCCGGGTAAACAAATATGACGGTCGATCCTGGAGCTTCCTCACGTCTGCTGGTGTGCACCCGAACCAAGAGCAGCCCCGCGGAGCGCGGCTGGTCCGGATTCTAACTGAACACCGTGATTCCGGTTCTCCCGTGGACTGCCGGGAGGAGGGGGGGGGGGTCTCATCTGTGTCTGCGCGTAATGGGAGGAAAGTTTGACCCTCGCAGAGGAGTCGCGCTTACAGCATAACATGTGAAGATCCTCTGAGCCTGCAGGGACTGACGGACTTTGAGAGAATCCGAGTCTTTCACTATGACTTGAAACAGCCTCGAGGGGGGCAGCGCGCGCACTCAGCCACTTCACGATCCATAAACCGCGAAAACCACTGGCCCAAAGGCGCGCGGACGGACACTCACGACCCAGAGAGGATTTCTTCTTCTTGAGCAGAGAAGTGAAGAAGTGAACACTCACAGAGAGAGAGGGAGAGGGAGGGAGCCTCCTGGGGCCGGATGATGGGGAGCCAGGCCGGGCAGAGGTGTGTGATGGAGCTGCTGCTGCTGACCGTCCTGTCCTGGGTGTCCGTGTGGGCGGAGGAGAAGATCATCTTCGACAGACACGCTGTGTACTGGAACAGCTCCAACCCCAAGTGAGTCCACACGTCCATCAGTGTGTGTGTGTGCATTGTTTACCTGCACCGTGAACAGGCAACACACACACACACACACACACACAGGCTGAGCTCCTCACACATCTATTTCCCCTCCTGCTTCAGGAACCAGAGGTGTCTGAGCGGATTTCTTACACTGAAACACATTCAGACACTAGATGAAGTTGTGTGTGTGTGTGTGTGTGTGTATCATGGCACAGGGAGCTCCTTTTGTCTCAAACAATGAGGGCTTCCTGCCTCCTCATCAGCGCTGAGAGATATACTCTCTGTCTCTCTCTCTCTCTCTCTCTCTCACACACACACACACACACACACACACACACACACCCCTTCCATAGCCATTACCTTTCCTCTAATTCCAGCCCTCCGTACCAGAAAGCACAAGTGAAGGTTATTAACAACAAAAACTGGATCCACAAACAAACAAAGAGAGGCAGAAACACACACACACACACACACACACACACACACACACACACACACACACACTCAATCGTCTTTAAGCAGGCCTCTCATTGACATGGGGCAGAGCACACTGAACCCGTCTGTCTAATAGTTTGTGACAACCTGGCCAGCTCCTCTCTCTCCTCCGCTCACCCCTTCCTCTCTTCTTCCTCCTCTCCTTCCTCTTCCTCCTCTCCTTCCTCTACCCCCCCCCCCCCCCCCCCCCCCACAGGTAGATAGATAAACAGTGAAAGTGCTCCCTCTCACTGGCACACTGCTGAATTAGTCTCTCTCTCTCTGCCCACACACACACACACACACACACAGCTAACAGGCCTGGCTTTCTCTCTCTCTCTCTCTCTCTCTCTCTCTCTCTCTCTCTCTCTCACTGAAGGCTCCTCAAATATTTAACAGGCAGGGGGAACATTTTCTGTCTCCGTTTTTCTTCCCGTCCTCCGCACTCCTTCCTTTCTAAACACACACGCACACACACACACACACACACACACACACACACCTGGCTGTGCAGCCTCACAGGGTGAGCGTGAGTCTCAGAGCAGGGTGCTGGGGGCGCTGTTCTCCCGTCCGCAGAGCGAGGGAACATCAGAAATGTATTTCTGTTAAAGAAATGAATCTGTGGAGCCGGTCCAGGCCGGTTCCCCCTGTTAGACCCTGGCTCTGTCCCTGCTCACGCTGGGCCTTTCTTCTGCTCACACACACACACACACACACACACAGCTCAGTCCTGCTGCTCTTGTGAGGACCTGTCACTGAAACATCCCTCAGCTTTAATCTGAAGCTCTTCAGGATCGCTGGACTTTGAGTTTCTTCGACTTCAAGGAGACCCAGAACCAGACCCTGGCCTCACATGGCTCATAGAAAACCAGGGTCCTGGTCCTGGTTTTCCTGCTGCTTGGACTTTTGTTCGCTGTGTTTAACTCATGAGAACAGTCAGAGTGTGTGATGGAGCTGCTGGCTGTGATGTGTGTGTGTGTGCTCCGAGGATCAGAGCGAAAACACACCGAACGAGGAGATGAACACACAGAGACTTCAGTTAGATACCTGACAGGAAGTCAGAACGTTACCAAAATAAGAGCACACAGGTGGGGTCAGACAGGTGACTGTTAGGAAGCATGGAGGAGGCGCCGTTTCACAGCCAATCACAGGCGCTCAGGGTGTTTCAGGTTAAATCATGAGCCAATCACAGGCGCTCAGGGTGTTTCAGGTTAAATCATGAGCCAATCACAGGCGCTCAGGGTGTTTCAGGTTAAATCATGAGCCAATCACAGGCGTTCAGGGTGTTTCAGGTTAAATCATGAGCCAATCACAGGCGTTCAGGGTGTTTCAGGTTAAATCATGAGCCAATCACAGGCGTTCAGGGTGTTTCAGGTTAAATCATGAGCCAATCACAGGCGCTCAGGGTGTTTCAGGTTAAATCATGAGCCAATCACAGGCGTTCAGGGTGTTTCAGGTTAAGTCATGAGCCAATCACAGGTTGGCTGTGGTTGTTTGTTAAACTGGAAATCAGCCTCTTACACCAGGAGTTCCCTGGATCCCCATCCCCCATGATGATCCTGTCCTGGTCCATGTTGGGCTGACGAACCTCAGACCTGTTGACTCCTGGTCTGGCTCTGCTCATTATGTCGGTTTGTTGCTGGTGGATTCTGCAGCACCAACCTGTGATGACGTGTTGACGTCCTCACTGTTCTGATCTTAAACCGTTTTATTCATCAGTTTGACCGAACACTTCCCTCTGCCTTTGTTTACACTCGATTCATGGAGGTGGTCTCTGTGACGCCAGCGTTTGTTTCTGATTCAGAGCTTGAAGTTCGTCGTGGACGAAGCTGAGCCTGTTTCAGATAATCCAAACGCTGCCGCCACTTTGGGGTCAGCACGGAGCGAGAACACAGGAGGAGGAGAGAAGAGGAGCAGGAAGAGAGGAGAGGAGGAGGAGGAGAGACGGAGAGGAGGAGGAGAGGAGAGAAGAGGAGAGGAGGAGAGGAGAAGGAGAGAAGGAGAGGAGGAGAAGAGGGGGAGGAAGAGAGGAGAGAAGAGGAGAAGAGGAGGAGAGGAGGAAGAGAGAGGAGGAGAGGAGGTGGAGAGGGGGAGGAAGAGAGGAGAGAAGAGGAGAGGAGGAGAGGAGAAGGAGAGAAGGAAAGGGGGAGGAAGAGAGGAGAGAAGAGGAGAAGAGGAGGAGGAGAGGAGGTGGAGAGGGGGAGGAAGAGAGGAGAGAAGAGGTGAGGAGGAGAGGAGAAGGAGAGAAGGAGAGGGGGAGGAAGAGAGGAGAGAAGAGGAGAAGAGGAGGAGGAGAGGAGGAAGAGAGGGGAGGAGGAGAGGAGGAAGAGAGAAGGAAGAGAGACATAGAGACACAAGAGCAGGACATGAAAGTCTGATACACACATAACAGGATTTATACTGCATGGAAGGAATATAGGAGGAACACACACACACACACACACACACACACACACACACACACACACACACACACACACACACACCCTAGTGGAAGCAAAATTTAGGTCACATCTCACACACACAGTCACAGAAACATGGAGGCTGCTTCACCTCAAATTCAATAAACTAACATCCTGCTCTTTTTAAAACACACACACACACACACACACACACACACACACACACAACACACACTTTCACTCACCCTTAAAAAACACACACATACACTTTTTAAAAAACAAAACATAGAGAGAGAGAGAGAGAGGCTGGCTGAGTGGTCCAGGAGGAGCACCTTATCTAATCCCATGGTTTATCCTTCAAAAGACTCCTCCTCCTCTTGCTCTCCTCCTCTTGCTCTCCTCCTCTTGCTCTCCTCTTCCTCTCCTCCTCTTCCTCTGTGTTCCTCCTCCTCACCGTCTTTTAGGAACTCCTCGTATCAGAGCGCAGCGCTGACGCTCCAACATGCCCTCATTCTATGAGACGGACTCTGTCTCTGTGGAGACACCCCCCCCCCCCCCCCCCCCCCCCACACACACACACAGTTTGTCTTGAAAGATACACACACACAGATCGTTGTGAAATACACAGGTTTTTCAAACACACAGCTGCAGTTTGTGCATGTAAACTCACTCACTCACACACACACACACACACACACACACACATGGAGACGTGTCTTCAGCTGCTTGGTTCCAAACAGTTTGTCAAACCCAGCCTGAGGTTAAATCATCTCACTGCTGCAGCCGCCCGCCCACCCTCTCTCTCTCTCTCTCTCTCTCTCTCTCTCTCTCTCTCTCTAACTCTCTCTCTCTCTAACTCTCTCTCTCTCCTCGTCCTGTTGGCATGTTCTCGGCATGTTTTCCTTGTCCCGAACTCCGAGCCGAGGCCTCAGGCGTCTCTCTCTCTCTCTCTCTCTCTGTCTCTCTCTCTCTCTCTTTAGTACATCAGTAGTTCCTGGTCCAGCTCTCATTACGGGGCTGTGTGTGTGTGTGTGTGTGTGTGTAACGTTGCTGCTCCTGGAGCTCACACTGAGGCTCTTAGCGGCTCTCTGCTCAGAGTCTCACGTAAATGGTGACAGAGCTGTAAATTGTTCTCAAAGCATGCTGGGAGATGTAGTGGTGTGCTGATGACGTCTCAATGGCGTCTTCGTCTTGATGGCGTCTCCATGGCGTCTCCATGGCGGTAGATAAAGTTTCAAACTGTGACTAAATGTCAGGTTGTGCTTTTTAAAGGTTTGGATTGTTTGGTCCTCTTTGGCTGCTGGATCTCTGAGTCCTGGTTTGGGGTTTAGGGTTTTGGGGGGTTGAACCGGTCTCTGCTTTCAGGGAGACGTGTTGTATCCATGTTTCATGACACGCTGCCTCACTGCTCACGCTTCGTTCTGCTGGTGCTGTGCTCTCTCTCTCTCTGTGGTCTCCAGGTGTTTAAACTGTTTGAGGATCGTTAAAATGATCAGTTTGAGTTTCTGAGCCTCCTGCTGGTCACACCTGGTTAAGGTTAGGGTTAGTTAAGGTTAGTTAGGGTTAGTTAATCTAAGAGTTAGTTAGGGTTAGGATTAGATAGGGTTAGTTAATCTAAGAGTTAGTTGGGGATAGGGTTAGTTATAGTTAAATGGGGTTAGGGTTAGTTAGGGTTAGTTAATCTAAGAGTTAGTTAGGGTTAGTTAGGGTTAGGGTTAGTGGCATCTTTATACAGACAGTGTTGTTTCTCTCCTGTGAATGGATGAGGATTAATGTGATTAGAGAAAAAAATCTCACCTGCTTTCTCTCTCAGATTAGATGAAATTCTTCCTCTAATCTGAGCCTCACCTTAATTTAAAGTTAGGATTATTAACCTTTGAAGAGACTCTGAACCAGAAGTTTCCATGAGTTCTTTATCTGCTCCTGACTTCCTCTCTTTAAATCTCTTCTTCTTCCTCTGCATGCCGTCAATCAGCTGACGCCCTCACAGGAAAGTCTCCACCAGGAAATAATAACCTGTCAGAGAGCTCCAGACTCCAACTTTCTTCTTCTGCTGCCTCCATGAAACTATTTCCGGAAGGAGTCTGAGTGGTTTTTATATTTGAAGCAGGAAGTTGAGGATTGAAGGGGTTAACTCTTTAATTACTGATGGATTCACAGGCCGAGTTTCTACTGCGCTCCAGGCGTCCTCGCTGGTCACATGACTCAAAACATTTAATTCAGTTTTATTTGTTTTTCAAGGCGATGCATCTTTGGGCTTTTCTGCACATTCGGCCCATGGGTCAAAGGTCACAGAGACGTCCCATGTGGTTTAAACAGTCTGTCTCTCGCTTGTTGCCTTATTTCTCTGTGGCCGTTACCTTCATTCATTTCAGGATCAAGGGTTTGATTTTCTTATTAAGGTGGAGGCTTAGAGTCATAATCCTCATCTTGGAAGTGATTTTTTAAAATCTTTTTGTCTGAACGCTCGCCAGAAAATATCTTTCATGCATTTCTCACACAGAGCCATGTTCAGATCTGCGTCCGGCCCTGAGAGTGTGTGCAGGCCGCGGAAATCCTCCTCTGTGTCTGACCTACCTGAGGGTTAGGGTGTTCCCTCCATGTTCCCCACGTGTTCCCCACGTGTTCCCATGTGTTCCCATGTGTTCTCCATGTGTTCTCTCCATGTTCCCCACGTGTTCCCATGTGTTCCCCATGTGTTCCCATGTGTTCCCATGTGTTCCCATGTGTTCCCATGTGTTCTCCATGTGTTCCCATGTGTTCTCCATGTGTTCCCATGTGTTCCCATGTGTTCTCCATGTGTTCCCATGTGTTCTCCATGTGTTCCCATGTGTTCCCCACGTGTTCCCATGTGTTCCCATGTGTTCTCCATGTGTTCCCTATATGTTCCCCATATGTTCCCCATATGTTCCCCATGTGTTCCCATGTGTTCCCATGTGTTCCCCACGTGTTCCCATGTGTTCCCATGTGTTCCCATGTGTTCCCATGTGTTCTCCATGTGTTCCCATGTGTTCCCCACGTGTTCCCATGTGTTCCCATGTGTTCCCATGTGTTCCCATGTGTTCCCTGTGTGTTCCCCATGTGTTACCCATGTGTTCCCCATGTGTTACCCATGTGTTCCCCGTGTTGTTCCTGCAGAGGTGCAGCTTTAGAGACGTGCTCTGCAGAGCTGCTGCTGTTAGCTCAAGCTAATGAAGTTTGTTGATTCTAATGACTGTGACAGTGATGGTGATGTAAGTGCTTCAAAACAACCTGAGGGAGATCCCAGGAGTTGTTGTTTTAATGGAGAGAGAGAGAGAGAGAGAGAGAGAGAGAGTGAGTGAGCAGCAGTTAAACAGTCGGAGGGAAACTCAGAGCTGCAGGTTTTAAGGAGAGACGGAGAGGCCAACAGACGGGATGAAAGCATGAAAGAGTGAGTAAGAGAGAACAGAATCGGGCGAGGAAGGGCCAGAATATTAAAGATGGCCGCCTGAGCTCCATACACAGTGAACAATAGGCATTGTCATTGGTGCTCCGTCCCTGTTTTGCTCTCCTCTAATACTCCTCTCAGGTCCCGGCTGCTCGCCCTGATTGTGTTAGCCGGCACAGAAAGGACTCTCTTCAGTCTGCTCGGGGCTCTGATGGGACCGGCCGCTCCTCTTCATACAGACCAGCTGCAGGCCGATAATAACACATCCACTTCTGTCTGGATACGCCTCGGACCGGCCCCCAGAGACAGAAAAGAGATGTAAAATGTGAGCGGGAACAGAGAGATCCACTTGAAGGATTAGGGACACTCAGAGCATGAATATGAAGGAGGACAAAAAGTGGAAAAAATTACAGACAAGGAGAGAAAGAAGAGGAGAGAAGAGGAGAGAAAGAAGAGGAGAGAGGAGGAGAGGAGAGAGGAGGAGAGGAGAGGAGAGGAGAGGAGAGGAGGAGAGGAGGAGAGGAGGAAAGGAGAGGAGAGAGGAGGAGAGGAGAGAGGTGGAGAGGGAAGGAGAGGAGAGAGGAGAGAGGAGGAGGGGGGAGAGGAGGAGAGAGGAGGGCGGGGCAGGGGAGGAGAAGAGAGAGGAGGAGAGGAGAGAGGAGAGGAGAGAAGAGAGGTGGAGAGGGAAGGAGAGGAGGGGGGGAGAGGAGGAGAGGAGAGAGGAGGAGGGGGGGAGAGGAGGAGGAGGGGGGGGGGGGGGAGAGGAGAGAGGAGAGGAGAGAAGGAGAGAGGAGGAGAGGAGATGAGGAGGGGAGGAGATGAGGAAGAGGAGAAGAGGAGATGCAGATGAAACGAGGAGGAAAGTTGTGGAGAACTGAAGGACGATAACTTGTTGAAGTTTGAGGGCAGCGCGGCTGAGAGGAAGCAGCGATGAGCACACGGTCTGATGGTCCCAGCAGGTGGATGTCAGGCGGCTGGTATTACACAGGAAACACTGGCCTTCAGCACGGAGCCCCCTCCATGCTAACGATGCCCTGCAGCGCTCACAGCGCTCACAATGAGCAGGTTGGCATTTAAAGTGTCGGTGCTGAAGATGGAGCGAGGCTGTGACGGATGGACGGATACAGACGCTCACACTCTGAGCTTCAGGTGAGTCCAGACTCATCCAGGACTCGACCTGGCCAACTTTCACGCTGATTATCGTCTCCGTCTGTTTCCGCTAACAATGGGCCCACCGAGTTCAGCTGCAGGAGTCGGGGTTTCATGAACGGGGTCATTGGACCCTGCTGCAGTTAGCGTGAGTGTGTGAGCGTCAGTCTCATTCACATGCAGCTTCCTCTCTCCCATCCAGGACGCAGCCTCTGCTAACTAACCCGGCTTGTAGCTGGATGCTAATGGGACCTAATAAGGCAGAACCAACAGATGTTGCAGCATCTCCTGATTCAGCCTCCCTGCTGCAGAATAACCACTTCAGCACATCGGTTTCTACACGACGCTCCCAGCGCTGCGTCCACATCCTGTCCCAGAGTGAAACTTTATCAGAGTCCATCGCAGAGCGATCCTCACCTGGAGTCTGATCCTGAGCTGAATCCAGCAGCACTCGGGACT